>JAUCBJ010007986.1:0-69605 GCA_032718475.1 Nemertoderma westbladi
ATCTCTTGGCTGTTGTTACCTGTAAGAACTCGTTTGTTACCGCTGACTAATAAACATTAACATTCATATTTGTATCTCCCCAGGGTCAGGTAGCGGAAGCGGAAGTGCGTATACCTCATCGGTTCCACACCGCGATTATCGGAGCCAAGGGGAAACTCGTGCAGTCTATAATGGACGACTGTGGGGGCGTTCACATTCACTTCCCGAACGAGGGAGACAAAGTCACCATCCGTGGCCCCGAGGCCGACGTTGAGAAAGCCAAGAAGCAGCTCGTGGAGGTTGCTTCCGAGAAGGTTGGTTAATTAATGCTTCCGAGAAGGTTGGTTAATTAATGCTTCCGAGAAGGTTGGTTAATTAATGCTTCCGAGAAGGTTGGTTAATTACTGCTTCCGAGAAGGTTGGTTAATTAATGCTTCCGAGAAGGTTGGTTAATTAATGCTTCCGAGAAGGTTGGTTAATTAATGCTTCCGAGAAGGTTGGTTAATTACTGCTTCCGAGAAGGTTGGTTAATTAATGCTTCCGCGAAGTTTGGTTAATTACTGCTTCCGAGAAGGTTGGTTAATTAATGCTTCCGCGAAGTTTGGTTAATTAATGCTTCCGAGAAGGTTGGTTAATTAATGCTTCCGAGAAGGTTGGTTAATTAATGCTTCCGAGAAGGTTGGTTAATTACTGCTTCCGAGAAGGTTGGTTAATTAATGCTTCCGAGAAGGTTGGTTAATTAATGCTTCCGAGAAGGTTGGTTAATTACTGCTTCCGAGAAGGTTGGTTAATTAATGCTTCCGCGAAGTTTGGTTAATTACTGCTTCCGAGAAGGTTGGTTAATTAATGCTTCCGCGAAGTTTGGTTAATTAATGCTTCCGAGAAGGTTGGTTAATTAATGCTTCCGAGAAGGTTGGTTAATTACTGCTTCCGAGAAGGTTGGTTAATTAATGCTTCCGCGAAGTTTGGTTAATTAATGCTTCCGAGAAGGTTGGTTAATTAATGCTTCCGAGAAGGTTGGTTAATTAATGCTTCCGAGAAGGTGTGTTAATTAATGCTTCCGAGAAGGTTGGTTAATTAATGCTTCCGAGAAGGTTGGTTAATTACTGCTTCCGAGAAGGTTGGTTAATTAATGCTTCCGCGAAGTTTGGTTAATTAATGCTTCCGAGAAGGTTGGTTAATTAATGCTTCCGAGAAGGTTGGTTAATTACTGCTTCCGAGAAGGTTGGTTAATTAATGCTTCCGAGAAGGTTGGTTAATTACTGCTTCCGAGAAGGTTGGTTAATTAATGCTTCCGCGAAGTTTGGTTAATTAATGCTTCCGAGAAGGTTGGTTAATTAATGCTTCCGAGAAGGTCGGTTAATTAATGTTTCCAAGAAGGTTGGTTAATTAATGCTTCCGAGAAGGTCGGTTAATTAATGCTTCCGAGAAGGTTGGTTAATTAATGCTTTCGAGAAGGTTGGTTAATTAATGCTTCCGCGAAGGTTGGTTAATTAATGCTTCCGAGAAGGTTGGTTAATTACTGCTTCCGAGAAGGTTGGTTAATTAATGCTTCCGAGAAGGTTGGTTAATTAATGCTTCCGATGAGGTTGGTTAATTAATGCTTCCGATGAGGTTGGTTAATTAATGCTTCCGAGAAGGTTGGTTAATTAATGCTTCCGAGAAGTTTGGTTATTTAATTCTTCCGAGAAGGTTGGTTAATTAATGCTTCCGATGAGGTTGGTTAATTAATGCTTCCGATGAGGTTGGTTAATTAATGCTTCCGATGAGGTTGGTTAATTAATGCTTCCGAGAAGGTTGGTTAATTAATGCTTCCGAGAAGTTTGGTTATTTAATTCTTCCGAGAAGGTTGGTTAATTAATGCTTCCGATGAGGTTGGTTAATTAATGCTTCCGCGAAGGTTGGTTGATTAATGCTTCCGAGAAGGTTGGTTAATTAATGCTTCCGAACAGGGTGGTTAATTACTGCTTCCGAGAAGGTTGATTAATTAATGCTTCCGAGGAGGTTGGTTAATTAATGCTTCCGCGAAGGTTGGTTGATTAATGCTTCCGAGAAGGTTGGTTAATTAATGCTTCCGAACAGGGTGGTTAATTAATGCTTCCGAGAAGGTTGGTTAATTAATGCTTCCGAGAAGGTTGGTTAATTAATGCTTCCGAGAAGGTTGGTTAATTAATGCTTCCGAGAAGTTTGGTTATTTAATTCTTCCGAGAAGGTTGGTTAATTAATGCTTCTGAGAAGGTTGGTTAATTAATGCTTCCGAGAAGGTTGGTTAATTATTGCTTCCGAGAAGTTTGGTTAATTAATGCTTCCGTGATGGTTCTTGGTTAATTAATGCTTCCGAGAAGGTTGGTTAATTAATTCTTCCGAGAAGGTTGGCTATTTAATGCTTCCGAAAAGGTTGGTTAATTAATGCTCCCGAGAAGGTTGATTAATTAATGCTTCCGATGAGGTTGGTTAATTAATGCTTCCGATGAGGTTGGTTAATTAATGCTTCCGAGAAGGTTGGTTAATTAATGCTTCCGAGAAGTTTGGTTATTTAATTCTTCCGAGAAGGTTGGTTAATTAATGCTTCCGAGAAGGTTGGTTAATTAATGCTTCCGAGAAGGTTGGTTAATTAATGCTTCCGAGAAGGTTGGTTAATTAATGCTTCCGAGAAGGTTGGTTAATTAATGCTTCCGAGAAGGTTGGTTAATTAATGCTTCCGAGAAGGTTGGTTAATTAATGCTTCCGAGAAGGTTGGTTAATTACTGCTTCCGAGAAGGTTGGTTAATTAATGCTTCCGCGAAGTTTGGTTAATTACTGCTTCCGAGAAGGTTGGTTAATTAATGCTTCCGCGAAGTTTGGTTAATTAATGCTTCCGAGAAGGTTGGTTAATTAATGCTTCCGAGAAGGTTGGTTAATTAATGCTTCCGAGAAGGTTGGTTAATTACTGCTTCCGAGAAGGTTGGTTAATTAATGCTTCCGAGAAGGTTGGTTAATTAATGCTTCCGAGAAGGTTGGTTAATTACTGCTTCCGAGAAGGTTGGTTAATTAATGCTTCCGCGAAGTTTGGTTAATTACTGCTTCCGAGAAGGTTGGTTAATTAATGCTTCCGCGAAGTTTGGTTAATTAATGCTTCCGAGAAGGTTGGTTAATTAATGCTTCCGAGAAGGTTGGTTAATTACTGCTTCCGAGAAGGTTGGTTAATTAATGCTTCCGCGAAGTTTGGTTAATTAATGCTTCCGAGAAGGTTGGTTAATTAATGCTTCCGAGAAGGTTGGTTAATTAATGCTTCCGAGAAGGTGTGTTAATTAATGCTTCCGAGAAGGTTGGTTAATTAATGCTTCCGAGAAGGTTGGTTAATTACTGCTTCCGAGAAGGTTGGTTAATTAATGCTTCCGCGAAGTTTGGTTAATTAATGCTTCCGAGAAGGTTGGTTAATTAATGCTTCCGAGAAGGTTGGTTAATTACTGCTTCCGAGAAGGTTGGTTAATTAATGCTTCCGAGAAGGTTGGTTAATTACTGCTTCCGAGAAGGTTGGTTAATTAATGCTTCCGCGAAGTTTGGTTAATTAATGCTTCCGAGAAGGTTGGTTAATTAATGCTTCCGAGAAGGTCGGTTAATTAATGTTTCCAAGAAGGTTGGTTAATTAATGCTTCCGAGAAGGTCGGTTAATTAATGCTTCCGAGAAGGTTGGTTAATTAATGCTTTCGAGAAGGTTGGTTAATTAATGCTTCCGCGAAGGTTGGTTAATTAATGCTTCCGAGAAGGTTGGTTAATTACTGCTTCCGAGAAGGTTGGTTAATTAATGCTTCCGAGAAGGTTGGTTAATTAATGCTTCCGATGAGGTTGGTTAATTAATGCTTCCGATGAGGTTGGTTAATTAATGCTTCCGAGAAGGTTGGTTAATTAATGCTTCCGAGAAGTTTGGTTATTTAATTCTTCCGAGAAGGTTGGTTAATTAATGCTTCCGATGAGGTTGGTTAATTAATGCTTCCGATGAGGTTGGTTAATTAATGCTTCCGATGAGGTTGGTTAATTAATGCTTCCGAGAAGGTTGGTTAATTAATGCTTCCGAGAAGTTTGGTTATTTAATTCTTCCGAGAAGGTTGGTTAATTAATGCTTCCGATGAGGTTGGTTAATTAATGCTTCCGCGAAGGTTGGTTGATTAATGCTTCCGAGAAGGTTGGTTAATTAATGCTTCCGAACAGGGTGGTTAATTACTGCTTCCGAGAAGGTTGATTAATTAATGCTTCCGAGGAGGTTGGTTAATTAATGCTTCCGCGAAGGTTGGTTGATTAATGCTTCCGAGAAGGTTGGTTAATTAATGCTTCCGAACAGGGTGGTTAATTAATGCTTCCGAGAAGGTTGGTTAATTAATGCTTCCGAGAAGGTTGGTTAATTAATGCTTCCGAGAAGGTTGGTTAATTAATGCTTCCGAGAAGTTTGGTTATTTAATTCTTCCGAGAAGGTTGGTTAATTAATGCTTCTGAGAAGGTTGGTTAATTAATGCTTCCGAGAAGGTTGGTTAATTATTGCTTCCGAGAAGTTTGGTTAATTAATGCTTCCGTGATGGTTCTTGGTTAATTAATGCTTCCGAGAAGGTTGGTTAATTAATTCTTCCGAGAAGGTTGGCTATTTAATGCTTCCGAAAAGGTTGGTTAATTAATGCTCCCGAGAAGGTTGATTAATTAATGCTTCCGATGAGGTTGGTTAATTAATGCTTCCGATGAGGTTGGTTAATTAATGCTTCCGAGAAGGTTGGTTAATTAATGCTTCCGAGAAGTTTGGTTATTTAATTCTTCCGAGAAGGTTGGTTAATTAATGCTTCCGATGAGGTTGGTTAATTAATGCTTCCGATGAGGTTGGTTAATTAATGCTTCCGATGAGGTTGGTTAATTAATGCTTCCGAGAAGGTTGGTTAATTAATGCTTCCGAGAAGTTTGGTTATTTAATTCTTCCGAGAAGGTTGGTTAATTAATGCTTCCGATGAGGTTGGTTAATTAATGCTTCCGATGAGGTTGGTTAATTATTGCTTCCGATAAGGTTGGTTAATTATTGCTTCCGAGAAGGTTGGTTAATTAATGCTTCCGAGAAGGTTGGTTAATTAATGCTTCCGCGAAGGTTGGTTGATTAATGCTTCCGAGAAGGTTGGTTAATTAATGCTTCCGAGAAGGTTTGTTAATTAATGCTTCCGAGAAGGTTGGTTAATTAATGCTTCCGAACAGGGTGGTTAATTAATGCTTCCGAGAAGGTTGGTTAATTAATGCTTCCGAGAAGGTTGGTTAATTAATGCTTCCGAGAAGGTTGGTTAATTAATGCTTCCGAGAAGTTTGGTTATTTAATTCTTCCGAGAAGGTTGGTTAATTAATGCTTCTGAGAAGGTTGGTTAATTAATGCTTCCGAGAAGGTTGGTTAATTATTGCTTCCGAGAAGTTTGGTTAATTAATGCTTCCGTGATGGTTCTTGGTTAATTAATGCTTCCGAGAAGGTTGGTTAATTAATTCTTCCGAGAAGGTTGGCTATTTAATGCTTCCGAAAAGGTTGGTTAATTAATGCTCCCGAGAAGGTTGATTAATTAATGCTTCCGAGAAGGTTGGTTAATTATTGCTTCCGATAAGGTTGGTTAATTATTGCTTCCGAGAAGGTTGGTTAATTAATGCTTCCGAGAAGGTTGGTTAATTAATGCTTCCGATGAGGTTGGTTAATTAATGCTTCCGAGAAGGTTGGTTAATTAATGCTTCCGAGAAGTTTGGTTATTTAATTCTTCCGAGAAGGTTGGTTAATTAATGCTTCCGATGAGGTTGGTTAATTAATGCTTCCGATGAGGTTGGTTAATTAATGCTTCCGATGAGGTTGGTTAATTAATGCTTCCGAGAAGGTTGGTTAATTAATGCTTCCGATGAGGTTGGTTAATTAATGCTTCCGATGAGGTTGGTTAATTAATGCTTCCGAGAAGGTTGGTTAATTAATGCTTCCGAGAAGTTTGGTTATTTAATTCTTCCGAGAAGGTTGGTTAATTAATGCTTCCGATGAGGTTGGTTAATTAATGCTTCCGATGAGGTTGGTTAATTAATGCTTCCGATGAGGTTGGTTAATTAATGCTTCCGAGAAGGTTGGTTAATTAATGCTTCCGAGAAGTTTGGTTATTTAATTCTTCCGAGAAGGTTGGTTAATTAATGCTTCCGATGAGGTTGGTTAATTAATGCTTCCGCGAAGGTTGGTTGATTAATGCTTCCGAGAAGGTTGGTTAATTAATGCTTCCGAACAGGGTGGTTAATTAATGCTTCCGAGAAGGTTGGTTAATTAATGCTTCCGAGAAGGTTGGTTAATTAATGCTTCCGAGAAGGTTGGTTAATTAATGCTTCCGAGAAGTTTGGTTATTTAATTCTTCCGAGAAGGTTGGTTAATTAATGCTTCTGAGAAGGTTGGTTAATTAATGCTTCCGAGAAGGTTGGTTAATTATTGCTTCCGAGAAGTTTGGTTAATTAATGCTTCCGTGATGGTTCTTGGTTAATTAATGCTTCCGAGAAGGTTGGTTAATTAATTCTTCCGAGAAGGTTGGCTATTTAATGCTTCCGAAAAGGTTGGTTAATTAATGCTCCCGAGAAGGTTGATTAATTAATGCTTCCGAGAAGGTTGGTTAATTATTGCTTCCGATAAGGTTGGTTAATTATTGCTTCCGAGAAGGTTGGTTAATTAATGCTTCCGAGATGGTTGGTTAATTAATGCTTCCGAGAAGGTTGGTTAATTAATGCTTCCGAGAAGGTTGGTTAATTAATGCTTCCGAGAAGGTTGGTTAATTAATGCTTCCGAGAAGGTTGGTTAATTAATGCTTCCGAGAAGGTTGGTTAATTAATGCTTCCGAGAAGGTTGGTTAATTAATGCTTCCGAGAAGGTTGGTTAATTAATGCTTCCGAGAAGGTTGGTTAATTAATGCTTCCGAGAAGGTTGGTTAATTAATGCTTCCGAGAAGGTTGGTTAATTAATGCTTCCGAGAAGGTTGGTTAATTAATGCTTCCGAGAAGGTTGGTTAATTAATGCTTCCGAGAAGGTTGGTTAATTAATGCTTCCGAGAAGGTTGGTTAATTAATGCTTCCGAGAAGGTTGGTTATTAATGCTTCCGAGAAGGTTGGTTAATTAATGCTTCCGAGAAGGTTGGTTAATTAATGCTTCCGAGAAGGTTGGTTAATTAATGCTTTCGAGAAGGTTGGTTAATTAATGCTTCCGAGAAGGTTGGTTAATTAATGCTTCTGAGAAGGTTGGTTAATTAATGCTTCCGAGAAGGTTGGTTAATTATTGCTTCCGAGAAGGTTGGTTAATTAATGCTTCCGAGATTGTTGTTGGTTAATTAATGCTTCCGAGATGGTTGGTTAATTAATGCTTCCGAGAAGGTTGGTTAATTAATGCTTCCGAGAAGGTTGGTTAATTAATGCTTCCGAGAAGGTTGGTTAAGTAATGCTTCCGAGAAGGTTGGTTAATTAATGCTTCCGAGAAGGTTGGTTAATTAATTCTTCCGAGAAGGTTGGTTAATTAATGCTTCTGTGAAGGTTGGTTAATTAATGCTTCCGAGTAGGTTGGTTAATTAATGCTTCCGAGAAGGTTGGTTAAATAATGCTTCCGAGAAGGTGTGTTAATTATTGCTTCCGAGAAGGTGTGTTAATTAATGCTTCCGAACAGGGTGGTTAATTAATGCTTCCGAGAAGGTTGGTTAATTAATGCTTTCGAGAAGGTTGGTTAAATAATGCTTCCGAGAAGGTTGGTTAATTAATGCTTCCGAGAAGGTTGGTTAATTAATTCTTCCGAGAAAGTTGGTTAATTAATGCTTCTGAGAAGATTGGTTAATTAATGCTTCCGAGAAGGTTGGTTAATTAATGCTTCCGAGAAGGTGTGTTAATTAATGCTTCCGAGAAGGTTTGTTAATTAATGCTTCCAAGAAGGTTTGTTAATTAATGCTTCCGAGAAGGTTGGTTAATTAATGCTTCCGAGAAGGTTTGTTAATTAATGCTTCCGAGAAGGTTGGTTAATTAATGCTTCCGAGAAGGTTGGTTAATTAATGCTTCCGAAAAGGTTTGTTAATTAATTATTCCGAGAATGTTGGTTAATTATTGCTT
The DNA here is from genome assembly GCA_032718475.1 of Nemertoderma westbladi. Classification (NCBI taxonomy): domain Eukaryota; kingdom Metazoa; phylum Xenacoelomorpha; order Nemertodermatida; family Nemertodermatidae; genus Nemertoderma; species Nemertoderma westbladi. The sequence goes on from JAUCBJ010007986.1 coordinate 8,074, forward strand.
CCGAGAAGGTTGGTTAATTAATGCTTCCGAGAAGGTTGGTTAATTAATGCTTCCGAAAAGGTTGGTTAATTAATTCTTCCGAGAATGTTGGTTAATTAATGCTTCCGAGAAGGTTGGTTAATTATTGCTTCCGAGAAGGTTGGTTAATTAATGCTTTCGAGAAGGTTGGTTAATTAATGCTTCCGAGAAGGCTGGTTAATTATTGCTTCCGAGAAGGTTGGTTAATTAATCCTTCCGAGAAGGTTGGTTAATTAATGCTTCCGTGATGGTTCTTGGTTAATTAATGCTTCCGAGAAGGTTGGTTAATTAATTCTTCAGAGAAGGTTGGCTAATTAATGCTTCCGAAAAGGTTGGTTAATAAATGCTTCCGAGAAGGTTGATGAAGGTTGGTTAATTAATGCTTCCGAGAAGGTTGGTTAATTAATGCTTCCGAGAAGGTTGGCTAATTAATGCTTCCGAGAAGGTTGGTTAATTAATGCTTCCGGGAAGGTTGGTTAATTAATGCTTCCGAGAAGGTTGGTTAATTAATGCTTCCGAGAAGGTTTGTTAATTAATGCTTCCGAGAAGGTTGGTTAATTAATGCTTTCGAGAAGGTTGGTTAATTAATGCTTCCGAGAAGGTTGGTTAATTAATGCTTCCGAGAAGGTTGGCTAATTAATGCTTCCGAGATGGTTGGTTAATTAATGCTTCCGAAAAGGTTGATTAATTAATGCTTCCGAGAAGGTTGGTTAATTATTGCTTCCGAGAAGGTTGGTTAATTAATGCTTCCGGGAAGGTTGGTTAATTAATGCTTCCGTGAAGGTTGGTTAATTAATGCTTTCGAGAAGGTTGGTTAATTAATGCTTCCGAGAAGGTTGGTTAATTAATGCTTCTGAGAAGGTTGGTTAATTAATGCTTCCGAGAAGGTTTGTTAATTAATGCTTCCGAGAAGGTTGGTTAATTAATGCTTTCGAGAAGGTTGGTTAATTAATGCTTCCGAGAAGGTTGGTTAATTAATGCTTTCGAGAAGGTTGGTTAATTAATGCTTCCGAGAAGGTTGGTTAATTAATGCTTCCGAGAAGGTTGGCTAATTAATGCTTCCGAGAAGGTTGGTTAATTAATGCTTCCGAGAAGGTTGGTTAATTAATGCTTCCGAGAAGGTTGGCTATTTAATGCTTCCGAAACGGTTGGTTAATTAAATCTCCCGAGAAGGTTGATTAATTAATGCTTCCGAGAAGGTTGGTTAATTATTGCTTCCGAGAAGGTTGGTTAATTAATGCTTCCGAGAAGGTTGGTTAATTAATGCTTCCGAGAAGGTTGGCTATTTAATGCTTCCGAAAAGGTTGGTTAATTAAATCTCCCGAGAAGGTTGATTAATTAATGCTTCCGAGAAGGTTGGTTAATTATTGCTTCCGAGAAGGTTGGTTAATTAATGCTTCCGAGAAGGTTGGCTATTTAATGCTTCCGAAAAGGTTGGTTAATTAAATCTCCCGAGAAGGTTGATTAATTAATGCTTCCGAGAAGGTTGGCTAATTAATGCTTCCGAGAAGGTTGGTTAATTAATGCTTCCGAGAAGGTTGGCTATTTAATGCTTCCGAAAAGGTTGGTTAATTAATGCTTTCGAGAAGGTTGGTTAATTAATGCTTCCGAGAAGGTTGGTTAATTAATGCTTCTGAGAAGGTTGGTTAATTAATGCTTCCGAGAAGGTTTGTTAATTAATGCTTCCGAGAAGGTTGGTTAATTATTGCTTCCGAGAAGGTTGGTTAATTAATGCTTCCGAGAAGGTTGGTTAATTAATGCTTCCGAGAAGGTTGGCTATTTAATGCTTCCGAAAAGGTTGGTTAATTAAATCTCCCGAGAAGGTTGATTAATTAATGCTTCCGAGGAGGTTGGTTAATTATTGCTTCCGAGAAGGTTGGTTAATTAATGCTTCCGAGAAGGTTGGCTATTTAATGCTTCCGAAAAGGTTGGTTAATTAAATCTCCCGAGAAGGTTGATTAATTAATGCTTCCGAGAAGGTTGGTTAATTATTGCTTCCGAGAAGGTTGGTTAATTAATGCTTCCGAGAAGGTTGGCTATTTAATGCTTCCGAAAAGGTTGGTTAATTAAATCTCCCGAGAAGGTTGATTAATTAATGCTTCCGAGAAGGTTGGCTAATTAATGCTTCCGAGAAGGTTGGTTAATTAATGCTTCCGAAAAGGTTGGTTAATTAAATCTCCCGAGAAGGTTGATTAATTAATGCTTCCGAGAAGGTTGGTTAATTATTGCTTCCAAGAAGGTTGGTTAATTAATGCTTCCGAGAAGGTTGGCTATTTAATGCTTCCGAAAAGGTTGGTTAATTAAATCTCCCGAGAAGGTTGATTAATTAATGCTTCCGAGAAGGTTGGCTAATTAATGCTTCCGAGAAGGTTGGTTAATTAATGCTTCCGAGAAGGTTGGCTATTTAATGCTTCCGAAAAGGTTGGTTAATTAAATCTCCCGAGAAGGTTGATTAATTAATGCTTCCGAGAAGGTTGGTTAATTATTGCTTCCGAGAAGGTTGGTTAATTAATGTTTCCGAGAAGGTTGGTTAATTAATGCTTCCGAGAAGGTTGGTTAATTAATGCTTCCGAGAAGGTTGGTTAATTAATGCTTCCGAGAAGGTTGGTTAATTAATGCTTCCGAGAAGGTTGGTTAATTAATGCTTCCGAGAAGTTTGGTTAATTATTGCTTCCGAGAAGGTTGGTTAATTAATGCTTCCGAGAAGTTTGGTTAATTATTGCTTCCGAGAACGTTGGTTAATTAATGCTTCCGAGATGGTTGTTTGTTAATTAATGCTTCCGAGAAGGTTGGTTAATTAATGCTTCCGAACAGGGTGGTTAATTAATGCTTCCGAGAAGGTTGGTTAATTAATGCTTTCGAGAAGGTTGGTTAATTAATGCTTCCGAGAAGGTTGGTTAATTAATGCTTCTGAGAAGGTTGGTTAATTAATGCTTCCGAGAAGGTTGGTTAATTATTGCTTCCGAGAAGGTTGGATAATTAATGCTTCCGAGATTGTTGTTGGTTAATTAATGCTTCCGAGATGGTTGGTTAATTAATGCTTCCGAGAAGGTTGGTTAATTAATGCTTCCGAGAAGGTTGGTTAATTAATGCTTCCGAGAAGGTTGGTTAAGTAATGCTTCCGAGAAGGTTGGTTAATTAATGCTTCCGAGAAGGTTGGTTAATTAATTCTTCCGAGAATGTTGGTTAATTCATGCTTCTGTGAAGGTTGGTTAATTAATGCTTCCGAGAAGGTTGGTTAATTAATGCTTCCGAGAAGGTTGGTTAAATAATGCTTCCGAGAAGGTGTGTTAATTATTGCTTCCGAGAAGGTGTGTTAATTAATGCTTCCGAACAAGGTGGTTAATTAATGCTTCCGAGAAGGTTGGTTAATTAATGCTTTCGAGAAGGTTGGTTAAATAATGCTTCCGAGAAGGTTGGTTAATTAATGCTTCCGAGAAGGTTGGTTAATTAATTCTTCCGAGAAAGTTGGTTAATTAATGCTTCTGAGAAGGTTGGTTAATTAATGCTTCCGAGAAGGTTGGTTAATTAATGCTTCCGAGAAGGTGTGTTAATTAATGCTTCCGAGAAGGTTGGTTAATTACTGCTTCCGAAAAGGTTGGTTAATTAATGCTTCCGAGAAGGTCGGTTAATTAATGTTTCCAAGAAGGTTGGTTAATTAATGCTTCCTTGAAGGTTGGTTAATTAATGCTTCCGAGAAGGTTGGTTAAGTAATGCTTCCGAGAAGGTTGGTTAATTAATGCTTCCGAGAAGGTTGGTTAATTAATTCTTCCGAGAATGTTGGTTAATTAATGCTTCTGTGAAGGTTGGTTAATTAATGCTTCCGAGAAGGTTGGTTAATTAATGCTTCCGAGAAGGTTGGTTAAATAATGCTTCCGAGAAGGTATGTTAATTATTGCTTCCGAGAAGGTGTGTTAATTAATGCTTCCGAACAGGGTGGTTAATTAATGCTTCCGAGAAGGTTGGTTAATTAATGCTTTCGAGAAGGTTGGTTAAATAATGCTTCCGAGAAGGTTGGTTAATTAATGCTTCCGAGAAGGTTGGTTAATTAATTCTTCCGAGAAAGTTGGTTAATTAATGCTTCTGAGAAGGTTGGTTAATTAATGCTTCCGAGAAGGTTGGTTAATTAATGCTTCCGAGAAGGTGTGTTAATTAATGCTTCCGAGAAGGTTGGTTAATTACTGCTTCCGAAAAGGTTGGTTAATTAATGCTTCCGAGAAGGTCGGTTAATTAATGTTTCCAAGAAGGTTGGTTAATTAATGCTTCCTTGAAGGTTGGTTAATTAATGCTTCCGAGAAGGTTGGTTAATTAATGCTTCCGAGATGGTTGGCTAATTAATGCTTCTGAGAAGGTTGGTTAATTACTGCTTCCGAAAAGGTTGGTTAATTAATGCTTCCGAGAAGGTTGGTTAATTAATGCTTCTGAGAAGGTTTGTTAATTAATGCTTCCGAGAAGGTTGGTTAATTAATGCTTCCGAGAAGGTTGGTTAATTAATGCTTCCGAGAAGGTTGGTTAATTAATGCTTTCGAGAAGGTTGATGAAGGTTGGTTAATTATTGCTTCCGAGAAGTTTGGTTAATTAATGCTTCCGAGATGGTTGTTTGTTAATTAATGCTTCCGAGAAGGTTGGTTAATTAATGCTTCCGAACAGGGTGGTTAATTAATGCTTCCGAGAAGGTTGGTTAATTAATGCTTTCGAGAAGGTTGGTTAATTAATGCTTCCGAGAAGGTTGATGAAGGTTGGTTAATTATTGCTTCCGAGAAGTTTGGTTAATTAATGCTTCCGAGATGGTTGTTTGTTAATTAATGCTTCCGAGAAGGTTGGTTAATTAATGCTTCCGAACAGGGTGGTTAATTAATGCTTCCGAGAAGGTTGGTTAATTAATGCTTTCGAGAAGGTTGGTTAATTAATGCTTCCGAGAAGGTTGGTTAATTAATGCTTCTGAGAAGGTTGGTTAATTAATGCTTCCGAGAAGGTTGGTTAATTATTGCTTCCGAGAAGGTTGGTTAATTAATGCTTCCGAAATTGTTGTTGGTTAATTAGTGCTTCCGAGATGGTTGGTTAATTAATGCTTCCGAGAAGGTTGGTAAATTAATGCTTCCGAGAAGGTTGGTTAATTAATGCTTCCGAGAAGGTTGGTTAAGTAATGCTTCCGAGAAGGTTGGTTAATTAATGCTTCCGAGAAGGTTGGTTAATTAATTCTTCCGAGAAGGTTGGTTAATTAATGCTTCTGTGAAGGTTGGTTAATTAATGCTTCCGAGAAGGTTGGTTAATTAATGCTTCCGAGAAGGTTGGTTAAATAATGCTTCCGAGAAGGTGTGTTAATTATTGCTTCCGAGAAGGTGTGTTAATTAATGCTTCCGAACAGGGTGGTTAATTAATGCTTCCGAGAAGGTTGGTTAATTAATGCTTTCGAGAAGGTTGGTTAAATAATGCTTCCGAGAAGGTTGGTTAATTAATGCTTCCGAGAAGGTTGGTTAATTAATTCTTCCGAGAAAGTTGGTTAATTAATGCTTCTGAGAAGGTTGGTTAATTAATGCTTCCGAGAAGGTTGGTTAATTAATGCTTCCGAGAAGGTGTGTTAATTAATGCTTCCGAGAAGGTTGGTTAATTACTGCTTCCGAAAAGGTTGGTTAATTAATGCTTCCGAGAAGGTCGGTTAATTAATGTTTCCAAGAAGGTTGGTTAATTAATGCTTCCGAGAAGGTTGGTTAATTAATGCTTCCGAGAAGGTTGGTTAATTAATGCTTCCGAGAAGGTTGGCTAATTAATGCTTCTGAGAAGGTTGGTTAATTACTGCTTCCGAAAAGGTTGGTTAATTAATGCTTCCGAGAAGGTTGGTTAATTAATGCTTCTGAGAAGGTTTGTTAATTAATGCTTCCGAGAAGGTTGGTTAATTAATGCTTCCGAGAAGGTTGGTTAATTAATGCTTCCGAGAAGGTTGGTTAATTAATGCTTCTGAGAAGGTTTGTTAATTAATGCTTCCGAGAAGGTTGGTTAATTAATGCTTCCGAGAAGGTTGGTTAATTAATGCTTCCGAGAAGGTTGGTTAATTAATGCTTTCGAGAAGGTTGGTTAATTAATGCTTCCGAGAAGGTTGGTTAATTAATGCTTCTGAGAAGGTTGGTTAATTAATGCTTCCGAGAAGGTAGGTTAAATAATGCTTCCGTGAAGTTTGGTTAATTATTGCTTCCGAGAAGGTTGGTTAATTAATGCTTCCGAGAAGGTTGGTTAATTACTGCTTCCGTAAAGGTTGGTTAATTAATGCTTCCGAGAAGGTCGGTTAATGAATGTTTCCAAGAAGGTTGGTTAATTAATGCTTCCGAGAAGGTTGGTTAATTAATGCTTCCGAGAAGGTTTGTTAATTAATGCTTCCGAGAAGGTTGGTTAATTAATGCTTTCGAGAAGGTTGGTTAATTAATGCTTCCGAGAAGGTTGGTTAATTAATGCTTCCGAGATGGTTGTTGGTTAATTAATGCTTCCGAGATGGTTGGTTAATTAATGCTTCCGAGAAAGTTGGTTAATTAATGCTTCCGAGAAGGTTGGTTAATTAATGCTTCCGAGAAGGTTGGTTAATTAATGCTTCCGAGAAGGTTGGTTAATTATTGCTTCCGAGAAGGTTGGTTAATTAATGCTTCCGTGTAGGTTGGTTAATTATTGCTTCCGAGAAGGTTGGTTAATTAATGCTTCCGAGAAGGTTGGTTAATTATTGCTTCCGAGAAGGTTGGTTAATTATTGCTTCCGAGAAGGTTGGTTAATTAATGCTCCCGAGAAGGTTGGTTAATTATTGCTTCTGAGAAGGTTGGTTAATTAATGCTTCGGAGATGGTTGTTGGTTAATTAATTCTTCCGAGAAGGTTGGTTAATTAATGCTTCCGCGAAGGTTGGTTAATTAATGCTTCCGAACAGGGTGGTTAATTAATGCTTCCGAGAAGGTTGGTTAATTAATGCTTCCGAGAAGGTTGGTTAATTAATGCTTCCGAGAAGGTTGGTTAATTAATGCTTCCGAGAAGGTTGGTTAATTAATGCTTTCGAGAAGGTTGGTTAATTAATGCTTCCGAGAAGGTTGGTTAATTAATGCTTCCGAGAAGGTTGGTTAATTAATGCTTCCGAGAAGGTTGGTTAATTATTGCTTCCGAGAAGGTTGGTTAATTAATGCTTCCGAGATGGTTGTTGGTTAATTAATGCTTCCGAGATGATTGGTTAATTAATGCTTCCGAGAAGGTTGGTTAATTAATACTTCCGAGAAGGTTGGTTAATTAATGCTTCCGAGAAAGTTGGTTAATTAATGCTTCCAAGAAGGATGGTTAATTATTGCTTCCGAGAAGGTTGGTTAATTAATGCTTCCGAGAAGGTTGGTTAATTATTGCTTCCGAGAAGGTTGGTTAATTATTGCTTCCGAGAAGGTGTGTTAATTATTGCTTCCGAGAAGGTTGGTTAATTATTGCTTCTGAGAAGGTTGGTTAATTAATGCTTCCGAGATGGTTGTTGGTTAATTAATTCTTCCGAGAAGGTTTGTTAATTAATGCTTCCGCGAAGGTTGGTTATTTAATGCTTCCGAACAGGGTGGTTGTTTAATGCTTCCGAACAGGGTGGTTAATTAATGCTTACGAGAAGGTTGGTTAATTAATGCTTCCGAGAAGGTTGGTTAATTAATGCTTCCGAGAAGGTTTGTTAATTAATGCTTCCGAGAAGGTTGGTTAATTAATGCTTCCGATGAGGTTGGTTAATTAATGCTTCCGAGAAGGTTGGTTAATTAATGCTTCCGAGAAGGTTGGTTAATTAATGCTTCCGAGAAGGTTGGTTAATTAATGCTTCCGAGAAGGTTGGTTAATTAATGCTTCCGAGAAGGTTGGTTAATTAATGCTTCCGAGAAGGTTGGTTAATTAATTCTTCCGAGAAGGTTGGTTAATTAATTCTTCCGAGAAGGTTGGCCTTTGCTTTCCTAACTTCTATGCCATTTTTGCTACTCTCTATCCATGACCCAAGCTACTGGAAGTCGTTCACCTTTCTTAGTTGATTATAATCTGCTAAGTTGATAAATCGATTTCTCCAGGGCACCAGAATTCCTTAGACTATTTGGAAAAAATCCCCAACATTTTATATAATTATTTTCAGGAACTAGCCAATCACACGACTGTAGTCAAGGCCAACGCGGGCCTCCACAAATTCCTAATAGGGAAGGGAGGCAGTTATATCAGAGATCTGCGCATGCGCAGCAACGTTCGTATTGTGTTTCCCTCCAATGGCGATGAAGACAAGGAAACCATCACTCTGATTGGTCATCGGGATTCCATTGACAAGGCGAAGAAAGAATTGGAGGAGAAATTGGAAGAACTGGTTAGTCTATAATCTCTTACTGTATGTGGGGCGAGCCACGAAGTTGGCGGAGCCTTAGCGAATTGACACTGTTAGGGGGTGGGTCAATTTATGCAAATAGTTGTCGTCGTCGTCGTTGTCGTCGTCGTCGTCGTCGTCGTCGTTGTCGTCGTCGTTACGATTTTGACATGCTAATAACTTTGTCGGATTTAAAGCTGCCAAGTTGAAAATTTGTAGGTATCAATATGAGCAAAAGTTGAGATTTTTGAGAGACTTTCAGACACCATCAGTGCAATGGTCTCCCGCTAGAGGGCCACATGTCTAAACATTAAATGCCCTCCCATTTCTTTGCTTTTAATCCGTTTAAGCTGAAACTTGGCAGATATGTATTAGACCATTAGCTGTGACTTTCAAAGGAGGCGAATCCATCTGCAGTTCTCCAGTCTGCCGCTAGAGGGCCAACGTGACTATTTGCATAAATTGACCTACCCCCTAACAGTGTCAATTCGCTAAGGCTCTGCCAACTTCGTGCTGCGCGAAGTCCCCACTTCGTGTTTGTTTTATATAACATTGAAGCTGTATTCTTTCATAATATTTCCGGTGTAGAAGAACTTTAGAACTTTATTCCCAACTGTTTCCCCTGTAGAAGAACGTTATGACTTTATTCCAAACTGGTTCCCTATGTAGAAGAACATTATAACTTTATTCCCAACTGTTACCCTTTGTAGAAGAACTTTATAACTTTATTCCCAACTGTTTCCCTTTGTAGAAGAACTTTAGAACTTTATTCCAAACTGGTTCCCCATGTAGAAGAACTTTATAACTTTATTCCCAACTGTTACCCTTTGTAGAAGAACTTTATAACTTTATTCCCAACTGTTTCCCTTTGTAGAAGAACTTTAGAACTTTATTCCAAACTGGTTCCCCATGTAGAAGAACTTTATAACTTTATTCCAAACTGTTTCCCTATGTAGAAGAACTTTATAACTTTATTCCCAACTGTTACCCTTTGTAGAAGAACTTTATAACTTTTGTTGCCGTTATTCCCGACACCATGGGGGAAAAACGCCGATGCTGGAGGCGGAACTTTTCAGACCACGGAATCCCGGCCAGTCACCGGATATTGGTAGTGGAGAAGGAATACGTTCTTAAATGCAAGATTGCGGTTGAGGAAAAGCTGCATTGGTTGGATATACTCTTTAATGTAACTTCCCTACAGTTGAACCTTGATTGAGAATAAGTTGGGCTTCCCCAAACCAATATAAACCAAATATTCACAATAATTATAACACGACTGTACGCTCAGATTTTAGCCTAACTAATGTTCCCCAATTTTCCCCCGGTCCTAGTCTCGGTACCGTAGTGTCGGTGTCGGTCGACCCTATACCGTGTCTGTCCCACCCTTCCCGAACCCCGAAGGGATCGGTCATCAGGAACCAGTACGGCTTGGCTAAGGGTTGGTCCAGTCGGTAGACCCGGTTGCGTGTCCGTCCCACCCTTCCCGAACCCCGAAGGGATTGATCATCAGGAACCAGTACGGCTTAGCTAGGGGTCTGTCATGTTGGTGGACCCGTTCGCGTGTCCGTCCCACCCTTCCCCCACCCCGAAGGGATCGGTCATGAACCAGTACGGCTTGGCTAGGGGTCTGTCGGTTCATCACAGGGACCCAACCACCTAGGCTTTCCGAGTCCTTATTCAGGCTCGTAGTCGCTTCGGCAGCCGAGAAGCTGCTCCGAACAGTCGGTAGGCCAGTAGAGTCCAGTCCTTTGTCTTTCGACCCCGTTGCGTGTCCGTCCCACCCTTCCCTCACCCCGAAGGGATCGGTCAGGAACCAGTACGGCTTGGCAAGGGGGTCTGTCAGCCCGTCGTGAGCCCCAACGGTTGGTGGTTTTCTGAGTCCTTATTCAGGCTCGTACTAACGCCGGTTGTGGAACCCTCTTCAGGAAGGCAGTCCTCGTCGAACCCTTCCCCCGTTAGTTGGTCGACCCGTTCACGTGTCCATCCCACCCTTCCCTAACCCCGAAGGGATCGGTCAGGAACCAGTACGGCTTGGCTAGGGGTCTGTCGTCGGTTCCCGTCGCAAATCCCTGACACAAGCAGCAGACTTTCCGATGTGCTTTTCAGGCTCGTAATAACTGCTGTTGGCCAGGGACCGCTAAGGGCAGTCCTTGTCCTTTAGACCTAGCGAGTTACCAAATCCACCTCTACAGGCAGCAGGAAGTTGGCTAGGCCTAATAGTAATCAGGCAAACCTGAATACTGCTTAACTTTTCCTCCCACCCCTGGCCCTTAAATACATAAAATGAGTTCCATACCCCGTAAGTCGCCCCAATATTCGCCCATAAATCACCCCCAGTTCATTGAATGTGCCCAAATCCCATGTTCCCGCACCCAGTAGTGATATCGGAATATTCATTTAAAGTAAATCCAAAAAATATTCAACTCGCGTTAGGAAAAGTTGAAATACCGCGAACAGTCCCCCCCAATGACCTTCGTGAGGTCTATCGGTAGATCGAGTTTGCGTAGGTCATTTCCCGTATAAAAACCCAAAATTTTAATATTGCATAGTCTTGATTAATTTGGCCTAGAGTTAGTTTATGTAAATATATAGAAATAAATGTTTGATATAAATGTTCCTGGAATATCCTGGTCCTTTACTTCTTACTCCGATACGCTTTTCTCCTCTTCGCCCGTCGACTCTCGTCGATAGCCAGTGCTGGTAGGGGAGCGTTGACATCCATCGTGAGCAATGATTCAGCTTGTCGCCTGGCAGCTCTTCCTTTCGATAGTAGCGGGATCATATCTGTCCGTCGTTCCAACTCGGTGTTGTGTGCCTCTAGGAACCACTTTCCGTCACCCAACTCTTCTTTATATGAATACAAACGCCTAAGGATCTCGAATGGGCCGAATAGTCCGGCGCTTAGCAACAGATCCACGTAATGGAATGGTAGCATCGCTGTCGTATGGAGGCGCTCCGGGAACGAAAAATACCCGCACGCCATCTCTTGCGCGATATTCCGAGTGTTTCTCCGTACTTTGGTCTTTACGTGGCTGTTTGCGTAGGTTTCGAACATGACCATATTCCCCATAGCGGTTACATCCTTCGTGGGACACTTTATATTACAGCGGGGGCTAGCGGAATGTCCATGGAAACCGCATGTTGTGCAGAGGTTATAAAGGATCGGACAGACTGAAACATCATGGCCCGATACCGCGCAATAGGGACAATAAAGTATCCCGAGGAGCTGGAGGCACGAATCGGTAACCCGATTTCTTCTACCGCGTGGGCACTGCTCTGAACCGCAGTTTCCGCACACCTCCAACTGCATCTCCCGGCCGCAGAATATCGGAATCGGGACGCCGACGTAATACTCGAGTCGTCGGTCGCTCTTTTGTATATTTGCTGTGGCCGGTAGCCCGCGAAAAGCTGGGCTTTGGCGTAGTAGGTTCTCGTTTCGATAACCTTCTTTATGTCCTGCCGGTCTCATTTCGGATGACCGTTTCTGGCGGTGGATTCATTCGGTCTGCTTGGTGTACCATCGAGTAAGTCGAATAGGATCCTGAGGAACGGAAGGTGTAGTTGCCACCGTTGGTCGGCGAAGAGGTGCCGTGGTTTTCGATGGAGGGATTCCGAGGAGATCTTCGGGAGTTGGCGCAGCTCTGGGACCCTTTTCGACCAGTATCGCTGAGCGGGTCCGCTGGGTGCTGGTACTCAGTATCTCCGAGGACCAGTCTTTGCCCCCCGGGAACGGATATGGGGATAACCTTTGACATATGTCGCCAAAGTCGTTCAGCGCGAAGGTAGCTACTGACTCCCTCGCAGGGCTACCAGAGCCAAGTGGGGTGGAAACGCCTGCTTCCATCGCAGGTTCGGCCGAGGCGACCCATTTGGCTGCCGGTTCGTACGTGATTTCCGGATCGAGTTGTCGCTTTGGGGTGGAGAGTAGAACACCTTCCTGTAACCATAATTCCTCCCCCTCCGAAGAAATCAGTGGTTCCTCCGCACCGAGGAGATCGGTAATCGTAGGGATGTCGAACGGCCCATTCTCGTCCCAGGAAGCGATGATGGTGAGCGTTTTTGTCTCTCCCGGTGAAATATTCTCAACCGCTTTGAACGCGTGGTTGATAACTTTGTTCCACTCGTAGTCGATAAAGGATCTGGGAACCGCCGTAATGAGATTATCAAGAGTTTTATAGATAAACTTTGCAATGGTGTATGATTCCATAATGACGTAGATGTAGTTCCATCGCTCCAGATTCTCCCACTTGTGGTGGATTGTCCACTTTCTTTCAACGTCCTTCAATCGATTCTCTCGCTCGCTCTTTATCTCCAATCCCGGGTATCCACCATATATCTTATTATAGTCCTGGAATTTCTGGGGTTTAAAGTCTATGCCGCCGTTTAGCACGGCGAGGTAGCCGATACCGGATTTTGTCTGTCTCACCTCTCGGAATCCTCGCATGAATTTGGCGGATCGTAACCAGGCTAATAGCGTTTGGGTGTCGATACAGTGACTAATGGCGTTGAGATCTTCTCGACGGTTTCTTCCAAAGGGAGCGTTTGCATAGTCGTTTCAGACGTCCGCCTTTATATCCGACCCGATTTTAATGATGTCGTAGTCGAACAGGATCTTTTGGATCTCAGGTGGTAGTAGCCAGATTGCTCCGGCTGTCCGCACCTCCTGTTTGGGTGTTGGAAATATTCGACATACCAACACCAAACCGTCCAGGGTACCGAGGACGATGACCAAGGATCGACTGTATTCCTTCGTCCCATACTTCTCCTGGTAGTCGTCACGATTCTGGATAATTGATATACTTTCCTCTCGCAGCGTCGCCGTACACTCCGCTAGGTTTTCCCAATGGGCGAGGTACGTACTCTTGTCGTCGACGAAACTTTGACATTGCGCCAACGTAATCGCTTTCGAGGTGGGCGTCGCGTTTCCCTCATTGTCGTATATCAAACATCGGGATTTGTAGATGCTTTGCCAGAACGTTTCCCCGTACGACAACTCATCCCCTCCGGTTGCCTTTGCGTTCCGAGTTCTTTTCAGTCTTGTACTAGCATCGGACAACCGGAGGTCTCGTAGATTCTGGGAATCCGGTTCCTCTCGCCCGGAGAACTTGACGACTCGCACATTCTCATTTATCAGGGCGTTCCATTTAGTATCAAAGTTAGGGGATCCAGGTTGTGGATATTCCAGTAAATCTATCGTATTACGTAGTTCGCCGATAATTTGGCGATTTGGGTCCATATTTCGATTATGTCCATTGCAAATTTACGTCAGTTAATTATAAATCCAGAAAGTCTGATACTATAGTGACTGCAGAATAATTCAGTTTATTTGTAATTCAGTTTATTAAATATCATTGTTATATAGGCATCTAACATCTTATTGCTAATACATTCAGCATTTACAGTTACTATAGCTATACATTAATATCCAACCAGTTTTGACTTTTTATGTCCTCTTCTTTCTTCCAATTCTTTTCATTCTACATTTTATACATTTTTTTTGTCTTTTTTCATTTCTCATTTATTACTCATTGTACATTTCATTATTTCATCACATATTTTATCATTTATTTCCACCATTTATTTCACATTTCATTTATTTCCATTTCATCATTGGGATTATAGCCCCCCGGCTTTCATCATTTGTTATAAGCGCAGCACCAGGGTGCGCATCATTACAATTGCATCATCATACGTGTCATCATTCGGTTTTAGTAGTGTCGTCTGTTTCTTTTCATCGTTTCCAACTACATTCAATCATCTTCTTTGGTAAATTTTCGTTGTGGAAGGGGTGTTACGCGACAATCTGGGATCTACAGCTGTGCTAGTTACACCGCCTACGCCCCAAACTGCACACGTAATGGACAATGAAGACGCTGGAAGTGAAGTCACGTGGAATGCACCAGGGACCCACCAGAATAACACTCCCAACAACATAAAGCTCAGCCGACGAAGTCATATGGGATGGGGTTACGCAACATTCTGGGATCTACAGCTGGACTAGTTACACCGCCTACGCCCCAAAATCCACGCAACGGTCCCACCAGAATAACGCAAATGAGAAACATAAAACCTCTATCGACGAAGTCATGTGGATGCACCATGGACCCACCAGAATAATGGGATAGAGGGGGTGTTGCGCGGCAATCCGGGATCTACAGCTGGACTAGTTACACCACCTACACCCCAAACTGCACACACAACGGACAACATAACATAATACAATGGATACAATGAATTCCACTTCAAATCTTTACCATTTCCAATAATCCAATGTCGTTGGTTCCGATGACCAAAATCAGGGTAAACAATACATAAACGACCCTGCATCAGTTGAAACATCTGCAGGGTGACGCTGGACTCCACATAACACACGAGGAAACACAAATACCATTGCGTGGTTACAGTTGGTTTAAGGGGGGTCCAATATCATTGTCGATAAATCACAGTTTAAAGAGTTTGTCAACAGGATGAGAAGGGTTTAAACGGGTTTATCATTGTCACCAATGTCTGCAGCAGGATCCGGAGTAGGGAACTTATCACCTCTCATGGAGTCACCACTGTGGAGTTGCCTTCGAGAAGGCACAGCCTCTGGATAGGGCGTTGGTAGTGGCCCTTTGCCGTTTGTATCGTCACAGTTCTCGCAAGTCCGTCTTTACTTGGAGTTATCGCCACGACTCGCGCCACAGGCCAGTGGACGCGGTCTTTAAGGTCTTCCTTTACTAGCACCATGTTGCCAACTTTGACATTCCTATAGGTGTTGTTCCACTTCCTCCTGGTTCTGAGGGTTATGAGGTACTCTTGTGCCCATATTCTCCACCAATGCGCTGCCAACGCTTGGGCCTTCTTCCAATTGATATGTCTTGCGATATCGCTGTGATCCGGAAACATCGTCTCAGGAAGAATATGGGTTTTGGGTGTTCCTAGTAGATGGTTAGGAGTGAGAGGCTCCAGATCTGTGGGGTCATCGTGGATAGGTACGATGGGCCGGTTGTTCAGGGTAGCCGTGATCTCGCAGTATGTTGTGCGGAGGGTGTCGTGGGTTACCCGGGTGTCTCCTAATGCGACGCGCATGGATTGTTTTACCAAGTCGATGAGCTTCTCCCACTCGGTGTTTGGAAGTGCCACTGGATATGGTGTTCCCTCCAGACTTGGGATGCGGTGTCTTCGGTGAACCATCCCTCAATTGCCTCTCTAAGTTCTCTTTCTCTTCCCACGAAGTTTGTACCATTATCGGAGTACATATGACGACATGTTCCATTGTTCGCCACGAACCGACGCAGTGCGTTGATAAATGCGTGTTGCGTAAGGTTCACCACAATGTCTAGGTAGATTGCCCTAGACCTAAGGCAAGTAAAGATGGCTCCCCAGCATTTGATGTTAGATCGTCGCTCGATGACTGTGAATGGTCCGAAACAGTCTACTCCGGTTATGTAGAACGGTGGAAAATTGGACTGTAGACGTGTGGCTGGTAAGTCGGCCATCCTTTGTGTGAGCGGTGGCGCTAGATATCTTCTGCAGGGAAAACAACGATTTAACACTTTCCAGATCTTTGGCTGGATGTGGGTGATCCAATATCTTTGCCGTATATTAGCCATAATCCAGTTCTGTCCTGCATGATGGTTTTCCTCGTGACACTGTTGGATTAATAGCTTGGCTAGTGTTGACGTTCTGGGCAGAAGCGCTGGGTATTTGACTTCGTATTCAACTGGGGCGTTTGCCATCCGGGTATTCAGTCGAATCAGTCTGTCTTCTCCCATCATTGGTCTCAATTGGTAGACTGGACTGTCCGGTTTCAAGGTCTTGCCTGCACTGAGTTATTCCCATTCGTCGGGGAAACTTACTTTCTGGACGTATCTAACAATACATTTCTTCGCAATGATGAGTTCTTGTATACTTCGTTGAACTATCGGTTTGTTGTCTTTCCACCGTAGGAAGTTGCGAAGGGTGATGACGTGGTGGATGAGTTGATAGTTGTAAAGACGCCGCTGGTTGCGTGATAGTCGCGACGTTATAGTGCCTGCCCGAGTCCTTTGCAGGCTCGGTCAGACAACTATAGATTTCCACTGCGGCGCTTCTGTGGACTTTACGGATCTCCTTGTCGTCTTTGGAGTATTTTCCGCTATCGAGTTCGGGATCGAATCGGGTACTCCAGGTCAATTGTGGCTGCTGTAGGAATTCCGGGCCGGTGAGCCAGAGTTTACTTTTACCGAGCTGTCGTGGGGTGGCGCCTCTGCTTGATAAGTTCGCTGGGTTTTCTTTCCCATTTACATGGTGCCATTGTTCTCGGCCGGTGCACTGTTTTATCTCCGTGGCTCGGTTCGCTACGAACGTGGTGTGTCGCGGTGCACCTGTATGCTCCCAGCACATATGCGTGTGCGGCACCTTAGTTGATGAGACTGCAAACCATGCTCTTGCCTGCAAACACACCAAGAGCCGAAATGGTCGCCACCGCCTTTGCAACAACGCAATCTACCATGGGCTAATCGCTGCAGAGATGCCTTCAACCCTCTAGCCAATAGGATTATGTAGCTCATCCTGCAAATGCCCAGATGGTTCTACATTGCTGCCTTGGAATAGAGGGAAGCCGCTAGTGTGGGACTTCACATGTACACACAGATTGGCTGCCTCTTATTCATCTTCTGCTGGACTAGATGGAGCTTCAGTTGCAGACCTGGCAGAGGCTAGAAAGCTCGATAAGTATTATTATTATTATTTTATTGACAAATACTTTCGATAAACAAAGCAATAATTATTACACAATACACTGAAAACAAAATTAATTAATTAACTCACATTATAACACGGTAGAGCACAATATTTGTCCAACTAATTTACTGATTAACATTTAAATTTGTCTAATACTTTTTCAATGAAGCAACACAGTTGTTTTGTATCCTGGCAACGAAACAGATCTACTAAAGACGAATATCAAACGTAACGAAATTGACCACGTAGTTCCCTAGTACGAGAGCATATCATAGCTGCATGTTCCTCGTTCTGAACTGAGATGTGGTCGCATGAACACACACGCTCTGCAGGTGGAGTACGACTCCATCTACCCTTTTCACTGCATAACTCATGCGAAAACACCCTAAAACGAGTAAATGCTTTACGCTGGTAGTCTGGTATGTAGTTAACATTATCATAATAAATTGTATGTACTGTTAGCTCCAGGTTAATATCATGACAGTATGACCAAAACTTAGTCGCAGTGGGTGGCTTACTACGAATCCTACGCCTAATAGAATCTAAATTGTAGTTAGAAATATCTTCATTGCACGCACCAGATAGTATAGTATATCCGTGTATTCCTACTACATTTGCACATAAATCAAGTGTTTGCCTGATTGGTAGAGCTCTGTCGGCTAATTTTGAGTATTTTGTGAACAATTTCTTTTGAGCTTCGACAACAATGGCTCGTAACGGTTTAATACCGAGTTCTACCAAACAGACTTCATTCGGAGTAATTTTACGCACCCCAAGCAACGACTTAATCGCTTTCATATACAGTACCTCTATAGACTTGAAATCTCTAGTTAACCAAGACTCACACCCATATGTCAGTACTGCTGATAGGCAAGCTTGGAAAACTTTCAGTTTCAAGTGGAAGGGCATTGAATCGTTGACCGTACAGAAAATAATAAACTTATTAACAGCATCGGTACACCGACTTGCGTGTACATTGAGCACTGAGGACATTTTACCATTCTCACAGAATGGTGAGCCTAGATAAATGTATGTAGCACAGTTAGAAACTTTAATTCCTCCATATTCTATGGGGACCCGGTCAGACACCAATCCATTAATAACCATAAAGTTTGTCTTTTTGGGGTTTATAGTCATTCCGTAATCTGCACAATAATCAGCTAGAACACGAAATTTTGTTTCACATGCACTACGTGTAGTAGACAGAATAACTGAATCATCCATAAGTAGCAATATCTGTATAACTCCCAAAAAACCATCTGTACCGTACGCTGCACGTAACCTTACAACAAACTGATTTAAATACATACAAAATAAAGTTACGCTGGTTGATGCACCTTGTTTTACACCGAGAATAGATATAATTACTGCATCTTTCAACACAATTTTTGTACAACTATATATAGCCCTAATGGCGTAGAGTAATTGTTTCCCACAGCCTGCTTCCCTTAGTACATTCAACAGTTTGTTACGGGGAACCAGATCGTAGGCTTTACGGAAATCGACAAACATAACAAATAATTTACACTTCTTAGAAATAGCATAACTGATTAATAATCGTAATGCAACAACTTGTTCGGTACACCCACGGTTCTTTCTACCACCCGCTTGACAGCTGTCAATATTGACCCATCTAAGCAGCCTAGAGTTTATAAGCATATCATAAATCTTAGCGAATGAGTCAACAATACTAATACCACGGTAATTACCGCAGTCCATGCGTGACCCACTATTCTTATAAAGCACAAACAGTTTACTGTAACACCATGCTGGGGGGAATCGTACATACTCAAATATTACATTGAATATTGATAACATAAAAATTAACCAAGATCCTGGAAGTTTGCATATTAACCCTAAACTACTGCCCCAATACGCTTTATTAACCTTCATATCAGCTAGAGTATCAGCAAGCTCGCATGGAGTAAATCGTCTAGAACCGGTATATACGGCGCCGATTCAAACTCAGGATCGATTCCAGCGCTTAGCGGAACGGCGCTTGTGGGATTTAGTAGAGATTCAAAGTGAGCTTTAAACTGGCTAGGGGGCGGTTGGTCCTGAGCAAGATTATCATTACCGTCGTACAGCTGGCCCTTCCAGTTTATTGCCCGCCATATCTGTTTAGGATCATTACCTTCGAGAATGGTTTCCCACCTAGTATATTTGTTGCGTTTATCGAATCTAGTGTTGCAGCCCGGATTGCGAGCTATTCTAGAACTGGAGGCGATAAGGTTATTTAAATCCTTCAGCGTGGTATCTACATCCTCCGGCGATAGACCAACCAGGAGCGGAGGTTCGACTTCCTCCATTACATTGTGGAACTGGACGCAATCGACGTTCGAGTGGTGTGTACTGTTCCCAAGACCAGATTTTGTTTGGTTACCTGAAACGCCCAGGAGTGCTGAGTGGTTCTTTAGGTCACTAACTGGGACCTGCAAACCGCAATCTACGTCGAGCAGTAGTGCGGCATGGTCTGATCCGGTTACGGACTGGTCGACTTCCCAGCGAGAGATACAGTTTAGAATAGGCCCCTTCGCTACACCTATATCGATTTCTGAAACCCATTTATTTCCCATCCTGTATGAAAGATTTCCTCCTAACTGTTTACCTTTGTATTCGAGATGGTTTAAAATAAGAGAATTCGTAGATTTACAGATAGCGATCACGTCCTTCCCGTGGCGGTTTACATCTCGGTCGACTATGTTTCTGTAAGGCACATCTAGGTGAGGCGAAGCGTCGCCAACTCGAGCGTTAAGATCCCCTAGAACTACAACGGATTGGCCGCCTGTCTGTAGTTGCGCCTGAAGCTGGGCGAGTTGGAACGGATCGTAGTACGGCGAGTCTAAGGGCGGTCAGGTCAGGTCCCCAGATCCTGCTACCACTATGGCAGTAATGTGGTACTACCTGTAGCTGTCAGACCAGTAGGGCAGGCCCGATAAGCATAGCCTATTCATTATTTAGTTGATCAAGAGTGGGTTGGTTCAGCCCCGTCAACTAAATAAGTCATTGAGGGCTATAGCGCCTAGGGCACCATTGAAGGCGAAGGCTTGATACGCATCTGCATTAGAGATGATACAAGCCCCGCCCTGTCTATACTGGATGCTCCTCTACCAGTGTTAGGTAACCTAACCCAGGAGGCACACTTGGTTCAGGGTGTAACAAATGGACCCCTACAGTCGGCAGCAGGGCTGTAGGCCATGGATAGGCGGAAGGTAATCAACCAACGGCTAGACATGCTGACAAGGTCGGCGGAAGGTAATCAACCAACGGCGACCTACTGCGAAGACGCTTGTAGGAGTTGCGACCACAAGCGGTTTACCCCCGCAACTGAAAGATATGAGTATGAGAACCCTCCAGGAGAAATACCGGCTCGGTCGTCGCCCGGGTCAACAAGGACCGCGTCCCTCAGTGGTACACCAGGCTGGGGTCGATAAATTGGCTACTGGAACAGAAGACAGAGAAGAAAGAAGAACCAACCTGTTGAAATGTAAAAAGACACTAAAGATTGCTACAATGAACGCACGCACGCTGAAAGCACAGAGCAAACAGGGTGACATGGTCGCTCTGGCAATGGAATATAACATCGACATCATCTGCATCCAAGAACATCGGATTTGTCATGAAGACACTGCCATGAAGTACAATGACATTGGAAATGGATGGACGTTAGTAACAAGCTCAGCAGTAAGAAACTCGGCCAATGCATCAATTGGTGGAGTTGGAATTCTGCTAAGCCCATTTGCACTTAAGACCCTAAACAACATCGAATCTATAAATTCCAGGGTTATGATCGCAACATTTGATGGGAATCCCAAGACAACAGTTATATGTTGCTACAGTCCAACCAATGCATCAGAGCCAGAACAAGCAGTCAAGTTTTATGAAGAACTGACTGGACTTATTAAGGACATCCCGAAACACAATGTTAAAGTCATTGCTGGTGACCTGAATGCGCAAATTGGCCCAGAAGACATCAAGGGTTACACCTATAACACCAGTTCTAACAGAAATGGGTACTTACTTTTAGACCTAATGGAAGAATGTGAATTGATACCAACAAACAACACATTCGAAAAGAGTAAGGGGAAGCTATGGACCTTTCAATACCCTAATGGAACCAAAGCACAACTGGATTACATCCTTATAAACAAAAAGTGGAGAAATAGCATGATCAACTGCGAGGCATACAGCTCGTTCAACCTAATTGGTTCGGACCACAGTAATGTGACTGCAGAGATCAGACTCAGTTTGAGAGCCAGCAAACCCAGGACAAGCAAGCAAATCAACTATGACTGGGAGAAACTCAGAACTGACAATGCAGTAAAGGATGCTTATACAGTAGAAGTCAAAACCGCTTTGAAGCACTTCAGTCAATGGATGAAGACCAATCCACCGATTCAATATACCAGAATATAATAACAGCCCACAAGGAATCAGCTAAGAGGCATATCCCCCAGAAACCTAAACGAAAACAGTATGTGCCATGGCAAAACTCTGAGGTTACTTGTAAGAGAGAAGATCTTAAGATAGCCTACAAAGTTAAAACCGAACAACCAACAACCGAAAACATTAACAAGGTTGAGAAAGCTAAGGACGATCTTAAATTGGCCTACAACATCAGCCAGGAAAAGTACATACAGGATAAAACTGAAGCAATTACAACTGCTCACATACAGCAACAATCAAGACTTACCTGGCAAACTGTAAATGAGGTATCTGGTCGGAAAAGTTGTGCAAAGGGGCGCCTCAAAGCCGATAGTCCTGAAGAACGTGTTGGGATGTGGAAAAATCACTTCAGCAACTTGCTTGGGCAGCCACCAAACATCGAGGTCAGCCCTACAAGGAAAATATATGACAAGACACTACCTATAGAAACAGGGGACTTCACACCTGCCGAACTCCAAAGAAGCATTAAAAGCATGTCCAATAATAAAGCGAGTGGATTAGATGAAATCCCAGCGGAGGTATGGAAAACCGGAGTGCTAAATAGACCATTATTGAATGTTTGCAACCGGATGTTAAAAGGGGAAAAGCCACCACCAATTTGGACTAAAGGTCAACTAAAGCCTCTCCCCAAGAAAGGAGACCTCGGCATACCAACAAACTATCGTGGGATCTGTCTGCTTGTGGTAGCTGCCAAAATATACAATAAAATGATTCTATATAGGATTAGGCCTCATATAGAGAAACTACTGCGTAAGAGCCAAAACGGATTTCGACCAAGTAGATCAACAATAGCTCAGATACTTGCACTACGGAGACTGATTGAAGGAATTAAGTCAAAGAATCTCCCCGCATTCATGACTTTTGTGGACTTCAAGAAGGCATTCGACTCCATCCATAGAGGTAAAATGCTTGAAATCCTAAGAGCTTATGGAATACCAGAAGTAATTGTTGCTGGCATTGGATTGCTATATTGTGACACAGAAGCGCAGGTACTCTCACCAGATGGGGAAACTGAGTTTTTCTCAATCCTGGCTGGGGTACTGCAAGGTGACACATTAGCACCATTACTATTTGTAATTGTGCTGGATTACGCAATGAGGACGGCCACAAAGGGTGAAGATCTGGGATTCACACTTCAAGAACGCAGAAGTAGTAGATATCCGGCAACTACAGTCACAGACACCGACTTTGCGGATGACATCGCCCTGCTCTCTAATACGCTAGCAGATGCACAGCTTCTACTAAATAAAGTGGAGAGGGCTGCTAAGGAGGTTGGATTGCATATAAATGCTACCAAGACCGAATTCATGACCTTTAATGTTGATGGAAACTTGACAACCATTGATAATAATCAACTAAGGCAGGTCGATGACTTCCAGTACCTTGGATCATGGATAGAGAGTAGCAAAAAGGACATAGAAGTTAGGAAAGCAAAGGCTTGGGTAGCTCTATCAAAAATGGATACCATCTGGAAATCAGATCTCTCCAGGCACCTGAAGACCAAGTTCTTTGAGCCACAGTGGAAAGTGTATTTTTATACGGGGGTGAGACCTGGACACTGAATAAATCACTTGAACAACGAATTGATGGTTGCTACACAAGACTACTAAGGGCAGCCCTAAACATCAGCTGGAGACAACACATGACAAACGCCGAGCTTTATGGTACAATACCACCTGTATCAACCACCCTCCGTGAACGCAGATTAAGATTCAGTGGGCACTGCTGGCGAAGTAAAGACGAGGTCATACCAGGTCTACTTCTCTGGCAACCAACTCATGGAAAGCGTAGTCGTGGACGACCTGCCATAACATATATAGATCAACTTGAAAGGGATACTGAACTTGGTAGAAACGAAATTGCGACAACTATGGAGAATCGGGAAGCCTGGAAGGATCTCATTTCCACTGTCCGAGTTCGCTCGACCTAGTAGTAGTAGTATAACTAATGTAGGATTAATAGTAAAGAGAGTTATCAGGGTGGTACTCAATACACCTGAGTATAAATTCAATGAGATAGGAAGTAACACAAGACACACTAACAGTACAATACTCACGATGCGGGAGATAGGCGCCATTTAGTTTTCTTAATTAATTTATGCTTGGCGAAGTTTGAGCTTACACGCCACCAGTGTATGGAATGAGATTGCTGGTATATATAATCGATTACGATAATTACCGGTAAATAAAGTAAACTCACGAAAAATATAATCCCGTGTAATATAAGGGATATAATAAAGTAGTTGCAATATATTATTAGTAAAAACAATAATCTCTTAAATATTGAGGTTTGGGACATAATATATCCAATTGGCAGAAGCCAGACTGTCGGACAGATAAAAATTATACCGTTTATATCGACCTGGTTAGGCAAATATGTGAATAATGAATTAACGGTAAAAGTTAGCATACTGGTTCTAATATTAGTATTAAGGACATCACTAAGTTAGCATACTGGTTCTAATATTAGTATTAAGGACATCACTAAGTTAGCATACTGGTTCTAATATTAGTATTAAGGACATCACTAAGATTCATCAATAATATTAGCCATACTGTGAAATTCAATCTGGGTAGTGCAAAAAACTTATAAAGTAAGATTTGGACGAAATATATCATACTATTCGGCCAAATGTAAAATATCGAATACATATATATTTTATGAAACAAAAGAAATAAAAATTGCCATATAAGTAACGTAGAGCGGGATATAACTGTTATTAATAGGCCTACGAAATTAATATTCATATTTATCTTAATCATATTTAGTTAAATGGGTAAAAAAAGATAAAAAGATAATCAACATGATGTTTAGTGAGTCGCAAAATTATAAGACTCTTAAAATTAAAATTATTTAGTGAAAAAATCATAATAATTGCTTATATATTGATAAAATAACATAAAATCAAACGGGGGTGAGACCTGGACACTGACTAAATCACTTGAACAACGAATTGATGGTTGCTACACAAGACTACTAAGGGTAGCCCTAAACATCAGCTGGAGACAACACATGACAAACGCCGAGCTTTATGGTACAATACCACCTGTATCAACCACCCTCCGTGAACGCAGATTAAGATTCAGTGGGCACTGCTGGCGAAGTAAAGACGAGGTCATACCAGATTTACTTCTCTGGAAACCAACTCATGGAAAGCGTAGTCGTGGACGACCTGCCATAACATATATAGATCAACTTGAAAGGGATACTGAACTTGGGAGAAACGAAATTGCGACAACTATGGAGAATCGGGAAGCGTGGAAGGATCTCATTTCCACTGTCCGAGTTCGCTCGACCTAGTAGTAGTAGTAAGGGCGGAATATAACAGCCGCTTAACAAGCAATCTGGGAGACATAGTAATTCTATAGCAATGTAGCCTTCTGTCTCGCAGTCTAATCGTTTAATCTGTGGTAGTAGGTAGTCTTTAATAAATAGAGCAACTCCTCCACGGTTAGAGTTCTTCTTGGAAGTGTTCTGGACACCCTCGAATCCCGGTAAGTAAATCTTTGCAGCTGTCTTAGTTTCAAGAACCCAAACTAAATCTAACTAAACTAAAGTACAAGGAGCTATCTAATAGTTATATTGTGCAACCAGTTGCATTTGAAACCCTGGGTGGTATTGGCCCATGCTCCTTGGCATTTCTCCGAGAGGTTGGTAGACGCATTGAGAGTAGCACAGGAAACAAACGTGCCACTGAATTTCTCCATAAACGAATTGGGATCTGTGTTCAGATCAGCAATGCCTCCTGCGTGACAGAATCTTTCGGTTTGGGTGAAATGGAGGGGTACAGGGAGAGACAGGGGAGACACCTCTAGACCAGACTGCTGATTTACCCCAAACGCCGTTGCTCTACTTGTTTTTCTTCAGTTTCTCCTAAATTGTAATAGTCCTATTCTGTTGTTGTTTTCTTTTTAATGATATGATAGTGAACATACTGTATGCTTTAGTCTGTCAAAATATGTTGTTTTATCAGTTTTTCCGTTCTATAGTTTGTCAAAATTTATTGTTGCTTTATTGGTTCTATAGTTTCTCCTAATTTGTTGTAGTCCTATTCTGTTATTATTTTCTTTTTAATGATACAATAGTGTTTTACTGTTATAATTATTTTACTATATTTTTATTGAAAAAATATAATATATATATAAATAATATAATATTAATTTTTTTAATAAAGAGTTGATCCTCCGGATAGGGTCAAACATGTCCCACGCAACGCAATCGTCAATGGACCCTGGTGAGAGACCCATCAACCAATTGCGGACCACACGAGACACAACGCCAATGACAGCGCATCCCATGGAGGAACCGCCCACTTCTATTTAGGCTGACAGAACCCCAATAGCATCTCCCCGACACTCTGATTACGACCCAGGAGGATGAGACACCCATTTGCATCCTCCAACTAACCCAAATACGACTACTCCTGGGCGCAGGGGGATTGTGGTATCCCCTAGCGCGAGTCGATCTTCCAGACACACCGATAACATTCCAGGTGATGACGTTCCGATTCATCCACACCTACAAATTGCTGCTATGAGATGTGCCTCAGAAACAACTCGATCTCCAATTGTCACATGGTGCCATTCAGAACGATCCTCAAATGTAGAACAGATAGGGGTCACCATGGCGACATGTAAATGGGCAATTGGACAGTATAAAGCCCTTTTAAAATGCGCAGCTAAGGAGGTAAATTACGGGATCCAACAAGATACTTTGGATAAACCGCGTGCTGAAGAAATATGGCGGAAGATGAATCGACAAAGAATCGACTGTATGTGTCACATCAGCACTTGACGATATTTGTTAATAAGAGATGGAGGTTGGGCAGAAGATTTCAGGGAAAATGACTGTATATCTTCCCAATACATGGAAAAGTTCACAGAGACTCAGGACAAAATTACCTTTCACCTTCTGTTCATGTCAGGTAATGAAGACCAACTCCTAAGAGGAACTTCCCCATTGACTGAAATTCCTGTCACAACCCAACATTCCGCCCATGACATGAGCTCTTAACATATGATATGGATATTCGTTCAAGTAACGACATACAACTAGAGACAGCTGACAGGTGGATCAGAAACTCAACAACCCATGAAAATTCCCCACAAATGAGTTGGGATTATCTAGAACATTCCAATGAAAGCATTCCAGCACAAAAACACACCCCAGCCCGAACATCTCTGATGGCGAGTGCGCTGCGAGGACTTCCCCAGGAATGCCCCAACCTCCGCACAAGTAATTATTGTCAAAGTGTGATGTCATCAATTGGACAAGAGTTTACTACAGCGCCGTCACCCTTCCAACCTTATGAATTATACGGAACCCATTCCCTTGTTCCATCTGTGATGTCCGCTAGGTTGGACCGTTCCTGGTTCTCAAGAGTTTCATCAAGATCGAGAATATCGGAAACTGATCTCATTCTGAGCAATAAAATGAGGATCCTACAATGCACTCAAGAACAAGAACAAACTAGAAAACTCAAAGAATACGAGGCCCGAAGCTACGCTGAAATGTTGTACAGCCAAAATAAAAAATTAAAACTTCAAGCGGAACAACAAAAGTCCGAACAAGACGTAAAACAAAAGATAAATTAGAAATAAATAAACAAAAACTAGAGATGGAACACCAAGCGGAACAGAAAAGATTGGAAATGGAATGCCAAGCGGAACAAAAAAGGTTGGAAATGGAACACCAAGTGGAACAAAAAAGGTTGGAAATGGAACACCAAGCGGAACAGAACCGGTTGGAAGTGGAAAGCCAGGCAGAACAAAACCGGTTGGAAGAGGAATGCCAAGCGGAACAAAAAAGGTTGGAAATTGAACGCCAAGCAGAACAAGATAACCTAGAGTTAAGGGGTAAGGAAAAACAACTGCGCTTGGAGGAAGAATACCAAGCAGAACAAGATGATTTCCAATGGGAGGAACAACTAAGAATGGCGGAACAACAAAGAATAGACTGGGCACTCCAATTACGTCATATAGAGAGAGAACTTGACTATAGCGCTCAACTCTTACGTGATACACAAGTTGCTACAGAGTATAGAATTCGTATGGAGGAAGTTGAAGTTAAAAGGAGTGAAGGAGAAGATGTTCCAGAACCCACTATACCGAACATCCCCCTAATAGACTCTAGAAGCTTCCTAGACCGACCTCATAATGAACCTGTTAAAGTTGAGTCACCACACGTCTCAGAAATACAACAAACAGAACCCTTGCAGAGAGAATGGGAAAAGCCTGTAGACAAAACTCTTATAGATGAATCGACGAGTTATAATAATGATACTGTTAATGATAATGACACTGAACAAGCGGGACAGGTTTCTGACAAGGTAGGCCTACCTTCCCTCCCCCACAGGAGGGGTTGGTTGGGAGGTATACTACGATGATAAAACAAGGAAAAGACGACAACCAAAGAAGCCGCCCCCAAAACCACGTCAGAAGCGGCAACTGGATCCATCACCAGATCCAAGTGATTCCTCATCGTCCTCGGATTCGGACTCGAGCGATTCCTCCTCAACATCCTCGGATAAACAAACAGGGCGCAAGAACCGCAGAGCCAGACGAGACTATCAACTCCAGATGGGTGATATCTTAGCGACATCCCTAGAAGGACCGAGACTGGAACCAACAAAATTCAGTGGAAACCCAGCAGAATTCATCTCATTTAAAGCGCGTTTTATCACATAAGTTGAAAGCAAAAACGTCCCCATAACAACAAAAATGTGAAGTCTGTTAACCTACCTATCTGGGAAAGCATGGCAGAAGGTCAAACATTATGAAGGAGTGGACGACGGATATCAACGTGCGTGGGACATGTTGGAAAATAACTTTGGTAACCCATCAGCTGTAATGAAATCTGTGATACATAATGTCACCAAATGCAGATTCCCGATTACAACAGACTCAGACTTTGAAGAATATTCGGACGATATCAGACAAAGCCTGGAAAACTCCAAACTTTGAATTATCCGCATGCACTAAACAGCGCCGACAATATGAGTAGAATTGTTATGAATTTGGACTTTTCAGCTCAACAAAAATGGGTGTTCGAAGCGCAAAAATTCCGGATACAACATGGGACCGAACCCGGCATGGAGAAATATGCCAACAGAGTTAAGGATCCTCTATACGGCAACCTTGCGGCTTAGGAACTTTTATCCGTCCAAATGGGAGAATCCTACACTGGAATACGTCCATCTATGGCGCAGACAAAGACCATTATTGCGTTGCGAAAAGAAAAAGCGGAGAAATTAAACCAAAAATCTGCTACAAAACCTAAACCAATCCCAACGGTTTACAGTCTAGCCATCCAGTCCCAAGAAGGAGAAGAAAATGTTTGCGAGAGTGAACATATTGATGACAAAGACAATAAAGAGGACATCTACTCGAGTGATGATAATTTCTGGACAACTAATCCACATATTGACGCGTTTGCTACAACGTGGTCCACCGAACCTATAAGGATCTTTCCAAATGGACTAGTCCAACAATGTTATGTATGCAGCGGAAAACATCGTGTGAATCAGTGTCCAAAATTCCAAAATCTCTCACAAAAAGAGAAGTACGACACATGCTTCCGTCTACAACTCTGTTTAATCTGTCAAGGGTTCGGACACCTCCGGAAACACTGTAAATCCTTGTAGAAATATCGGTGTTCTAGAACAACTAAAGAAGGCATGTGCCAGGAAGCACATAGCCTGGATTTACTTCCGGAACCAGCTGACATAAACGATAAATTCGAGTGGACCCCCAACACCGTATGAAGCATGGTTGAAACTTCATCCCGAGAGTAAAGATAATAAGAATACCACTAAACTTCTTCCGCCACCACCAAAAAATAACACCTCGTTGTACAAAGTAAATTATTATGAGGATGCAACACTCCACACAATGCTTCCAACTAACGATTACGAGGTTACGGTGATGGGAGCCTCTTTGCAGTGGGCCTCCAAAAAGGGAGCAGCGGTATTCCTAAAGATCATTCCTATACAAGTCAAAAACTGCATCATAAACGCAATCGTAACAACTTATGCGTTCCTCGACAATGGTTCAATGGGGACCTTTATAGACAGATGTTTAGCCAACCGGCTGGGTTTACCCCTGAATGAGGCTACTATCTGTATCAACACCATGGTCGATAAGAAAACATTCAACACTCATCGAACAACATGTGGGGTACAAGCTTTGGTTGATATAAAAGATGTCGAACCATACATCTTACAGGATATCATCGTGTTTGAAAACATAAAAATCGACTACAATCGACCATCAGAATGGCCTCTCGAGAGGATCCAACATCTTAGAGACATCAAGATACCAGACGACATATAAACAAACTTAACGGGATAATAAAATAACTGACACCCGACCTGTCGAATAAAGCCCGCAATTACCTAGTGCCTGGCAAACCAAATAGTTGAATGGAAATTATAAGCGCAGATAAGAACGGTCGCTTCAGTCCTAAAGATTTAAAGGCCCTCGGATTACCAGATAAGGGTGGTGTTTTGCGAGTGGTCGAGGAGGGGAAAGAGAAATCCTTTTGGCCAATCCTTAGTGAATGAGGTCCTCCGGTATGGGATGTTGATATATGACAATGAGAACCATCTAGACAGACCGACGAGTGATAAAAGGAAACGGAAAATCCTTAAGGAACAGGAACGCGAAAGGGAGAATAACATAATCTGACAATGTAACCTATACAGTGTTCCCCCACAGGCTGATATGCAACAACAGTATATCGGTACAGTAAAGTTTGCTCCCGGGTCAGGGGTAATAGGCCCAGTAGAGGAACAAGAGGAGGCGCAACCCTCCATTGTACAGATTAGCGCGCCAGTTACGGGGCGAATGCTAGAAAATGCCTACCGGAAACTGTTACCATACTACTGATGAGTGGTCAGATAATAAAAATCGGTTCAGGAATTGGCGCGGACCTCCTACAAGACTTTAGCGAAGGTTCTGTCTCCCCAATAACCCCGGTAGTAGATGTACAGAAACTGGTCTATACCTCGATCAAAACTAAACTCTACAGCCAGGAAATGATGACTTAGCGGCCCACCAGGATGACGATATTAACCCGGACGACTACAAAGTTGGAACGGGGATGATGGCATATATCCTAGGGGGGGGGAGGACATGAAACCTCACCATGGGGGGAAAACAGCCGCCGCCAGACAGAAATACAGCTGTAAATACCACGGCCACCAACCTTCCGTCTGGGAAAACGAACTCAGGTCCCTTTGGAAGATATACGACATGAGTAAAAAGCCTAAGATGACACATCACCAAGCGTAATACTTACAAACTGAAAGTCTTGTACTGGGTGACATTGTATTCCAATTCATTAGGGATATGGTGTTAAAACACCCCGAACGCTTTGATATCCTAAACAACGTGACTCGTAAACACCTTGCTTCCTCCATCCTATGCGGCTTCATGGGCTATGATACCTTAGCACAGTGGAAAGTGCTACCAGTCCAGGAAAGCAGGAGTAATATCTGGGATATCGCGGAAAACAAAGTAGCGTTAGCGTCGCAACAACTACTGCATAACGAACCAGCAGTAACCAATGCAGTCAGACATTCAGTACTTGGGCTTAGGCCTAAACAGGGCCTCAACCCAAATATATCCCAATAAAACCGGACCCAAAGTCAAATCCTGACGCAGGGCAGTTCATGGTACAGTGGTAGGTGCGTACCCATATAGCTGCTATCCGAGCCTCCCACAGCGAGAGCTCCAATGACACAGAGGCGAGGAGGGAACCGCAATCTTCTAAAAGACATTACGACATCTTGTTAGAGGAGGAAAACCTCCCCTCTACAAGCGCGGCCCTACACCAGTCAGCCAAACAGCAATGAACTCGCGGGCCAGAGGTTGAGCCACCATGGGAACCGGAGGCTCACCCTATAACCTCTATCCAACGGACCATAACCCGGGAGTTACCATGGAAAGCACCGGAGATCGACATACCCGCCAATTTGGATCGCTCGGAGCTACGGAGAATAAGCGCATTACCGGAACTCGACGTTTACTACGATATTCTGGAGTGCTATGGATTTTCCGAAGTAAATTTTCTGGTTCCAGGATATATGCTTAAGGTACCGGACCAGTATAAACCGGACATCGGAGTGGACGATACCTGGGTCCCTCCCGCCATTGTTCTCCCAAACTTTGTCTACCCACAACCAGAAAAGTTGGATGACGGCACCGGTACAAATAGAGACTATACGGAATCGATAAACCCCATCGATATTCGAACCACCTTCAACGAGTTTCAGGTGATGGTCACCCAACCAGTCGAGTGGGAGGAGGAGGTCACCAACCTCCAACTTCCCATGGAGGGGGGCAAGGGAAAGGACCCTAAACTTCACCAAACCTTACAAGGAAAAATCCGCAAGGCCAGGGCAACTCGGTTGACTCAACTCAATAAGATCTATAAGATGCAGATGATGGAAGGGGTCGCCCAGAAGG
Source organism: Nemertoderma westbladi (assembly GCA_032718475.1). Taxonomy (NCBI): domain Eukaryota; kingdom Metazoa; phylum Xenacoelomorpha; order Nemertodermatida; family Nemertodermatidae; genus Nemertoderma; species Nemertoderma westbladi. Next base: position 40,046 of record JAUCBJ010007986.1, read on the forward strand.
CCCCTATGGTTCGTAGAACATTCTGCAAACTAAACACGTTGACACCGCTTCCCCTCGGCTACTATTGCACCGTTTGCGGCAACAGGGAGAACTTTTGCAAACCTCCGGGCGCGGAACCCCATCAAAAGGGAAAACTGGAGGTCAAAATCCCTGGCGCATGTACATGGGTGAAGTTGCGAATGGTTCCTTTCTGTTTGTGGTGCAAAATCCGGGGACACAATACCACCTGCTGCCCCGATATGCTCACTCAGTGCGAAAGTTGGGCACTGTGAGGTCACCACTCGAAGCCTATGGCCTCAAAGAACCGAGAGTGTTGGGCCGACCTTCCGATAACGGAACAGATGCGGCGATACGAGGAACTTGAGTATCTCGCAAATCTCCATTCAAAACTCAAATGGAGAGTAGAGAAAGCGGGTACAAACGAGCGCTATGATATCCGACACGTCATATTCACCTTCCCCACCAACACGTAACTTCGCAATGAGACGATACGATACCCCCTACCAATATCGTTTCACCTACAAAGCGCTTATGAGCAAGGCCATACATCCTGAAGTTGGGCCGATAGCCGTACAAATGTGGCTACTCCAATATATACCCGGACAACCCTGGGTTTGGTTAACCGACGGAATGGCGACTGATTGAGAAATGAACTATATTCCCCATCCTGGGGCCGTGAGTCCCACGGACACTGGGAATCAAAACCAGGATCGGCAGTTCCTGCTAGAAAGTATCCGATGGAAAACGGATACCCCCATTCTGGAATGGGCTGATCTTCTAGAACCGGACGATATGGAGGAGGGATAGAGGCTTGTGTCCCAAGCTGCACCGAGGTTACAGGGCCCATTCCTTTCCTCGGAAGGGTTTTGGCCTTATGTGATGCTTGGAGCGAGGATGGAAGCAAGCCATGGGGGGAGCTATGGGACCCCTCGAAGCGCGGCTAGCCAATGATCGATACAATTCTTTCTCAATAAACTATAGAGATAAAACTCTTGTCGAACGAAAACAAACTCATTATCAATAATAAAGACCTACGGCTCCATTCTATCTCGAAAACAAACTCGATAATCCTGATGATGGGAGTAAAGATCAACACCAACTTGACTTTCTGAATTCATTCTGTATCATACAAACTCGATAATGAGTCAGAACCTGATCACGTCATCATATGAACTCTAGGCTGACACCGTTGAACTCTAGGCCAAGTCATATTATTTAGGACCATACCTTTTATATATAAAATCGTTTGCTTCTATATAGTTCCCTACGTGGAACAAGGCAATAACAAGATTTGTCGCGTTTGTGTGAAAGAAAGCTAATTTTATAATTACAGTTTATGAACTACCTCTGGGAAAAGATAATTAATTATTGTGCGGTGTATTTAAATAACTTAAAGCAGAAACCGTGTATATTTTTTGGTCAACATTTTTTTTTAGCAGACACCAGGACATCACGCTGTGCAGTTATTTTTTTTAGGACATCAAAAATATATTTTTCAAACCTTGGCTCAAAATCTTTCTTTATGACCAATTTTTTTCAAATTTGCCATGGGGGGAGTGTGATCGATTTTTCGTGCCTCCGTAGGCAAATATACAAAATGCACTTCCTCAGGACTCTGATTTTAATAACAAAATAATTATAATATAATTATTCCCCCTTTCTTTATTCAGTCGTAATATTTATCTCAAAATATTCGACATTCATTCGACATGCATCCCGAAAATAATCATCAAAATATTCTTCTCAGAATATTATCCCATATCTCACATTACGATTTATTGCCCCAACCCAGACATTCTTAGTTGTGGCGGGCGTGTCAAGCCTTGCCTAATCCGCCCAGTACACCCCATCCAATGCACTATCCAGGGTCCATTGTTATGCAATACACCCCTTCCCTTACACCGACCCCCAGCACGCAGCCTCTGGCCGCCATCCAATAGCAGTAGTAAGTGATTGACAAGTCACCTTCTAAACTCCATCCAGGCACCAATATTAATTGGTCTATATTATTGAGTAATTATATCCGATATTGTTCGAATGTGCACCAATATTAATTGGTCTATTATATTGAGTAATTATATTTAACATTGTTTAACATTGTTTAACATTGTTTGAACATGGTCTGAGCACATTGGCTAGACTAGCCCGGAGTGCTTGTGTGCTTGCTCTTGCCTACCAGGCAAAAGTGGCAGCGTCTCCACCAGCTCGGCTCTCCTGCCCACGGTAGTGCTGGTGCGCTGTCCGCGGGCTATATGTTTATTTGTGGTTCGCCCAAATAAACCTCTATGGTCTGAGAACAAATTGCAGCTAACCTTTTAAGTCCAATTGGTACCACCCCTGTTTGGACTCAGACGGTAACCTGGTGTTCTGCACTATCGCTAAGTTCCAATAGCGTGAAGCTGTACCAAGTATATTATGATGATTGTATGACTTTTCATTGGTTTATTAAGACATTTTTCAAAACAATTGATTTTTTATTATTAGATTTTTTCCCTTTATCAGTAGCTTATTTTTCTTACAGTAATCAAGTAAGATAAATAATACAGGGATATAAAGATTACAGGGATGCGGTAAAGTGCAGTAGTACTGACTGTTAGGCCTACTTTTTAAATAATATCTATATTTAATAATCAATATAGGCCTATGGCTTAGGCCTCAGATGCGATGGCCGGCAGCCTGGACGCATCCGCGATGAACCTGAGCGTTGTCGGGCACTCTTCCTGCCCACAATGCCACCAGGAAATCGTGGTAAACTCCGACGGGCGACTCCGTGTCCACGGACCACTTGCCGGTAGGTGTCCAGACTCGCGTACCACCACCGGATCTTTCCTTCCTCCGCCACATCTACACCTCCACCCACTACTTCTAGCCCTACTTCTCTACCACCAGGCCCTCTGGCTTTCGACTGGGCCACTGTTGGGGAGTGGGATGTCTTGGTGCGGCTGCGGATCTAAACAACGACAGCTGCACCACGTCCCCGGGGCCGCGTGAACCAACTTCGCTGACCTCCTCTCTGACATCCTCGGGGAGAGACACGCGCCCCAATGATCCCCAGGGGTGGCTAAAACTACTAACTATTGGCCACCACTGCCTCGCTACGCCCAAATGAGGGGGTCGGCGCCACACTCGGTCGCTCTCTGCCACAATCAATGCACGAGTGGCCGCCTTCCGTGCCGACCCCTTCCCAGACTCCAACCACCCCTCAACTAGCGGCTGGTGGCAGATGAAGAAGCGTGGCGATGCAGAGCGACTCGCGGCGGCCGTAGCTGAAAAGATAGAGGACTCCGACATGAAGGGCACCATTCGGTTGACATCCTCGGTGGACTCTCTGGTGCCCAACACACCAGAAACGCTGGAAGCATTGCGGATGAAACACCCCGCACGGCCCGACGACCACCGTCCCAACCCGCCTCCAGTGGACCTCAAGGATACGGCCTCGCCTTGCTCCTCTGCCATCGCCCGCAGTCTCGTTTTGTTGTTCCTGAGCGGCAGTGCCGGAGGACCAGATGGGTTGCGGCCCCAAATACTCAACGATCTGATCTCCCCCACCAACGGAGAGGCCGCAGCCCATCTTCTACAACGTCTCTCAGGATTCCTGGATACCACCATCTCCGGAAATGTTCCCCTCGCCATCCCCCCACCTTCTACGGAGCGAATCTCTTCGCTTTCACGAAGACAGAGGGTGGGGTGCAACCGATCACCGTTGGCAACACTCTGCGGCGATTGGTGGGGAAGTACTCTGTCTTACTCGCCCGAGGTCCCTGGGCACCTCCTCCTACGGCACTGTGCAGCTTGGGATTGGCACAAAACTCGGTGCCGAAGCGGCGGCCCATGCAGCGAGGGCACTCTCCTCCTTCCCGAACACACCCAGTAGTGTGTTGCGGAAACTCGACTTCAGCAACGCCTTTAACTCCATCCGGCGGGATTCCATGCTCGAGACAGTGAACCAGCGTTACACCAGCGTGTACAACGCTATGCTGGCGGTGTATGGAGCGCCTAGCTTTCTCCTCCATGGGGAGAAAACACTCCTCTCTGAGGATGGAGTTCAGCAGGGCGATGCGGATGGACCTCGGCTTTTTGGCGACATGGTGAATTCGTTCATCCAGTTGCTGCAGTCGAGGTTTAACGTCTGGTACCTGGACGATGGGAATCTCGCTGACCACTACCATGGTGGTGTTGGACGACCTTTGGTCCATTATCCTCGAGGGAGGTCATTGTGGACTCCGGATTAATCCCTCCAAGTCAGAACTCTTCTTTCTTGGGGAGGAATCTCCGGAGTCCCGTTTTTCCATCCAACGTGGGTTCGACGAGGTCTGCGAGGGAATTAAGGTGCGTCCACTAGAAGACCTGAAGATCCTGGGCGCACCAATAGGAGACAACGCCATCGTCTCCTGCCTTAATAATAAACTCGCTGACCTCCGGACTCTCGTCTCCCAACTCCATCTCCTCGACTCCCATCACGCCTTCTTCCTCCTGTGGTGCTCACTCACCATCCCGCGACTTACGTACTTCCTCCGAATGGCTCTGTGTTTCGACTTCCCGGAGCTGCTGGAGGTTTCCATCCAGCGGAGCACCCTGCAGGAGATCTCCAACACCCATCTGGACGACTCCACGTGGGCTCAATCCTGTTTGCCTGCGCGTGGTGGGGGTCTTGGATTCTTTAATTTCGATCAATCTGCTTACTGGGCGGAAAAGCCAACCAACCACCAAGGTTAAGGCTGAATCACCAGCCGATCGCCTCAATGGTTGGAAAGCCCACTTTGAAAAGCTCCTCAATAATGACAGGGTATTGCCTGATAACTTTATAGAAGTAAAAGTGTCTGAGTCTGTACTCCCAGATATTCCCATTGGCGATATCTCCTTTGCAGAAGTGAAGGCTGCTGCAAAGAGCATTAAGACCAATCGTGCCAGTGGAGTAGATGGTGTTCCCCCTGAGGTCTTTAAAATACCTGAGTGTTTAAAGCTCATCTATCCCATCATAGTAGACATGTACCGTACAACAAGAGTCCCACAAGAAATGAAAACAAATAAGTTGGTGCCAGTTCCCAAGAAGGGCAACCTAACACTCTATGGTTCTTTTCGGGGAATCTCATTGATCTCGATTGCTGCAAAACTATACAATAGAATTCTATTAAATCGCATCAGGGATCCCATTGAGAGACTGCTACGTGGAAATCAGAATGGGTTCCGTAAAGGTCGTGGGACCATGGAGCCCATTTTGGCACTTAGAAGGATAATTGAAGAGTTATCAAAAAAGAAAGACAGGCATCTGGCTGTTATCTTTGTTGACTTCTTCAAGGCCTTTGATTCAGTCTCTCGCTCACGTATGTTCAGCATACTTTCATTATATGGGATTCCTGATGAAATTATTGCAGCAATCAGATCAGTATACGATGGTTCGACAACATTTGTGTCTACTGTTGACGGTGACACAGAACCATTTGAAGTGTTATGGGGCGTCCTCCAAGGAGACACACTTGCACCATTCTTGTTCATTATTGTGGTTGACTATGTTCTACGCATGTCCTTAGATCATCATAATGATGATGGGGTGATGATAACTCCACCTACTGGCTCCAGAAGTCGAGGAAATCCTGCCAAGTACCTAACTGATCTAGACTTTGCTGATGACTTAGGAGTACTCTCAGAATCATTAGAGGGAGCCCAGCGGCTCCTCAGCTTATTAGAACATGCTGCTTCTAGTGTTGGTCTTTTTATTAACTCCAGAAAGACCAAAATTCTGACAGTTAACTTTGAAAGTCCTCAGCAAGTCTCTGATCGGATGAGCATAAGCTCAAAGGATGGTATGCTTGAGCATGTGGACGACTTCTGTTACCTGGGATCATGGATCCGGAAGTCAGGTGAGGACCTTCGAATACGTAAGGGAAAGGCATGGGCAGCCTTGAATAGGCTTTCCAGGATTTGGAAGTGGATTTACCTCAGCTGTGCAGCTCGCACCTTCCGCCTTCCTGGCTTCCGCAGCTGCCTGCTCTGGTCTCTCCTACTCCCTCTTTGAGTCTCCAGTGGATGCCCCCCTCCCCCTGCCACAACCGTGCCCTCGCTGCGTGGTCGACGGTCCTCGGGTTGTCTGCTGTGCCACCACCCATGATGCCACCGCCACTGTCGGTGATACCACCACCCATGACACCACCACCACCACCACCCGTGACACTACCACCTCCATCCTCGACGCCACCGCCAGCATCCGCAACGCCACCACCTCCATCCGCGACACCACCGTCCGCAATGCCACCATCTCCAGCCGCGACGCCACCGCCACCGTCCGCAACGCCACCTCCTCTGTCCGCGACGCCACCGCCACCATCAGCAACACCACCACGTCCATCCGCGACGCCACCACCGCCACCATCTACAACACCACCGCAACCATCCGCGACGCCAACACCACCCGCGACACCACCACCCGCGATGCTTCCGCCACCATCAGCGACGCCACCTGTCCCCGCTGCCTTCCCGCTGGCGGCAACCAAACAGTGGGCCTTCCTGGACCCTGTCCACGACGCCAGACTAAAAGCTCTGGGGGAGTCCCTCCCACCATCCGGGGTGGCAAGGTTGAACTCCCTGGACCACCCCGCCGCAGGATGCTGGCTTGACGCCATCCCCGTCTGCTCTCTCGGACTGAAGTTGATGGACTCGCAGTTCCGGATCTCGGTTGGCACTCGTCTTGGGTGTAGGCTGACTGAGCCCCACAGCTGTGCCCAGTGTGGCAAGGATGTTCTGTCGGATGGCCTCCATGGTCTTTCCTGCTCAAGGAGCCTCAGCAGACTTCCGCGCCACTCAATGTTGAACGACATTGTGCGCTGGGCGCTCATCAGCTGTGGCGTCCCCACTACGCTTGAGCCACTAGGCTTGTGTAGAGGGGACTGGAAGCGAGTAGATGGCGTCACCCTGGTCCCGTGGAGCCGCGTGCGTTTCCTCATGTGGGACGCAACAGTGGCGGACCCACTGTTGCCCAGCCACCTCGCCCAGATGCTATCCGCCGGAGGCCACACTGCAGAGGAAGCGGAAACTCTAAAGATCCGCAAGTACCAGGAACTCATGGACCGGGGCTACCTCTTCCATCCAGTAGCCTACGAGACCTTGGGCTGCCCCAGCCCTGAAACATCCGAGTTCCTGAAGGCTGAAGGAGATCGGGGCAAGACTCCACTCTGTTACCCAGGAGCCCCGATCTCACCGCTTCCTCCTGCAAAGGCTGGCAATCGCCATCCTCGTCGGCAATGCGGCCTCCATTATGGGGACCGCGGACCCCTCACTCACTAACAACGAGGGACTCTACGAGGTGGTCCAATACCCCCCCCCCCCCCCCCCCCCCACCCGACGGAACAGACTTACATACGCCCCCCCCCTCCCCAATGCATCAGACTAACTTACACACCCCCTCCCCCCTTAGCTTTCTTATTTTGTCGATATTGTTATACTGTATGTAACATGATGGCTTTGCACATCAAGTCTAACGACTTGCTAATTATTATCCCTTTATTTGTATATTTTTTCCGTTGTATTTTTAGCAAAACAAAACGGCTAAAAATACGGTATATTTTCTCTGCTTTTTGGATTATTTAGAGGCTATACTTTGGATCCTAACGGACCCAAAGCACCCCTCACCCGGTTTCTATCTTTTTCCTCATCCCAGAGGTTTTTCTACAGTGTTACAGTAAGCTATTTCATTTATTTAGAAGGAAGCAATATACAGTATTATTTGGGAAGAATAGAAAATCACTGTGTTTTTGTACTATATTGAAAAGTTGTGGATGTCCGTAAATAACAAGTCATTGAAGGACCGTGTTCAAGTGGAAATATTTTATGTTAGCCGGAAAACCAAAACACTAAGCGAAAGTAGAGCACTACCTGGAACTTTTTTGAGATTCAAAGCCGTTTTAGGAGCTTATCGTGCCAAGGAGCACGAGAAATCCATTACACTGTATTCCCAACTGTTTCCCTTTGTAGAAGAACTTTATAACTTTATTCCCAACTGTTTCCCCTGTAGAAGAACATTATAACTTTATTCCCAGCTATTTCCTCTGTAGAAGAACTTTATAACTTTATTTCCAACTGTTTCCCTTTGTAGAAGAACATTACGGAGGAGACTATATCCATTCCATGGAAGCACCATAGACACTTCGCAATGCGTCGTGGCGCCCTCTTGCGGGAATTATCGGAGGACTACGGAGGCGCGACTATATCTCTTCCGAGATTCGGCGTCGACAGCGATAAAGTCCTCCTAAAGGGGGCAGCCAAGTGTATCGAGGGTCTCAAAAAGAGAATGATGGAGATCGTTGATGATCTGGATAACCAGACAACCGTGGAGGTTGTTATACCGCAGCAGCACCATCGCGCCATAATGGGGACCAAAGGGAGTAACGTTCAGCATCTATGTTCCACCTATGACGTCATGATAAAGGTTAGTAACGTTTTTTCTACTTATGACGTCATGTACTTATGAAGATTGAGTTGCAAATGGAAGAGCACATTGTTTTGGGTAGATCACTATCATTATCCGATAAGTTAATCACACAACAAGGAAGTGCAGATTGTTTTGGGTAGATCACTATCACTATACTGCGAAGACGCTTGTAGGAGTTGCGACCACAAGCGGTTTACTCCCGCAACTGAAAGATATGAGTATGAGAACCCTCCAGGAGAAATACCGGCTCGGTCGTCGCCCGGGTCAACAAGGACCGCGTCCCTCAGTGGTACACCAGGCTGGGGTCGATAAATTGGCTACTGGAACAGAAGACAGAGAAGAAAGAAGAACCAACCTGTTGAAATGTAAAAAGACACTAAAGATTGCTACAATGAACGCACGCACGCTGAAAGCACAGAGCAAACAGGGTGACATGGTCGCTCTGGCAATGGAATATAACATTGACATCATCTGCATCCAAGAACATCGGATCTGTCATGAAGACACTGCCATGAAGTACAATGACATTGGAAATGGATGGACGTTAGTAACAAGCTCAGCAGTAAGAAACTCGGCCAATGCATCAATTGGTGGAGTAGGAATTCTGCTAAGCCCATTTGCACTTAAGACCCTGAACAACATCGAATCTATAAATCCCAGGGTTATGATCGCAACATTTGATGGGAATCCCAAGACAACAGTTATATGTTGCTACAGTCCAACCAATGCATCAGAGCCAGAACAAGCAGTCAAGTTTTATGAAGAACTGACTGGACTTATTAAGGACATCCCGAAACACAACGTTAAAGTCATTGCTGGTGACCTGAATGCGCAAATTGGCCCAGAAGACATCAAGGGTTTTTTTTTTTAAATCAACACCCCGGACGGGGTAAAATGTATAATGTATATTCTGTATCGAATCTAAAATTGTAAGTATAAAACGCAAATCGGTAGTGATGACATAAAAATAAATTAATAATATATATATTTAAACTGAGTTATTAACATGGGCAATGACGGATAGAGAGGGACAGCTGGTACAATCCAATACGTGGTAGCGGTGGTGGGCGGATTGGCCGCAGTACCGGCACACGCAGCTCTGTTGAGGGGAATGGAATGAGCGGTTGTGGGCGCAAATCTTATGATGGAACCCGTGCGAGGTACAGCGCGTGAGTAAGTGGCGGTTGCTTTGGTTGGCTTGGTGCCATACAGACGTTTGGAACGCCGGTCCAGATAAGTAACCCTCCTGTTCGAAATTTCCTACTCTGTCTCTACGATGTATCTTGTATTTTTCAACAACATCAGGGTTGAGAATTTGAGGGGATTTTGAGATTAATTCTTCCACAAGCGTATACTCTTTGACAAGTTTATGTGCTAGTGTTGCTGAGGAAGATTGATGCAGCCGGAGCATTCGTTTTATGAACATTGATTTCACCTTGTCGAGTTCTTTTAGATTCGCTAGGGTGAGATACTTGCCAAATTCCGCTATTGAGTATAGGACCAATGGTTCAACTTTCATCTTATAGATCTTCATACTTGCATCGACTGAGATGTGAGGCAAGAACGTAAGTGACCCAATAACTTTCGAGGCTTTTATCTTTTTATGTTGGACATGTTTTGAGAAACATAGTGACGGCTGTAAAATAATTCCCAGGTACTCATATTCATTAGTGATTTGGACGAGTTTGTTATTATATAGAAATATGTCATCCTTTGCTAATGGCCCCCCGTTCCTGAACTTTATTATTTTTGTTTTAATTAAATTTACTTCCATCCCATTGAGCTGGCACCAGTTGTAAAGTGCATCAAGACCCGTTTGGATATCCTCTCGCCTTGAAGAATAGAAGACCAGATCGTCCGCATAGAACAGGAACCGAAGTGCTTGGGCTGCGTTCTGCAGTGCTATAGCTAGATCTGCGATAAATACTACGAAGCAGGCGATTATCACTGGTGGAACTTGTTTTAAATGCTCATAATAGAGCTGATCTGGACCACTGGCTTTGTTATTGCCCGCCTCATTAATAGTTCTAGCTTACTTCTTCAGTTGATATTTTATCGTTATACCAACAGTCCGCGGAGGTTTCACTCTGTGTTACAGTGGCAGCTGCGGGTAACTGTGCTGGGTCTTTGTTAGTTCCGATGATGTTTCGAAAATGTGTCTCCAGTTTATTTAAATCTACTGAAGCGACAGTTGGTTTCCTAGTTTTAAGAAGACTCCAGGGGTTTATATCTGACTTTTGGATTCTTTCCAGGAAATAATTTTCTTCAAATGCAGCTCGTTTAGTTTTAATAAGAGTTTTATATGATCGACGGAGCTGATAGAAGTGAGTTGAAAGAGCAGCTGAAATATTTCGAGATTGTATGGCTGATATAAGTTGTCGTTTTATATTGCAACATTCCTGATCAAACCATGGTTTGCCTTTATGTAGTCTTTTCCCTTTGGGGTAAACTGAACTGGAAATTATTTCAGCTAATAGTTTTGTTGCCTTATTGGGGTCGGAGTTATCTATTGCTTCAACCATAGATGGGATGTTGTGGTGGTTTTCCAGATAGGACATGTTAAGCTTTCTGCTTAAGGCTTTTGGTCGAGTCTCCATATGTACAGGATTGTTTGTGAATGGAATTTCAGCTGACACGCTTTGGTGTTTTCTTATGGGGTTAAGTGTTATTTGGGGCTTTGGCGTTGAATCAGGTAAAGTATTTGTGAATTTTATAAAGATCAAGTCTATTCAAAGACATCAAGGGTTACACCTATAACACCAGTTCTAACAGAAATGGGTACTTACTTTTAGACCTAATGGAAGAATGTGAATTGATACCAACAAACAACACATCCGAAAAGAGTAAGGGGAAGCTATGGACCTTTCAATACCCTAATGGAACCAAAGCACAACTGGATTACATCCTTATAAACAAAAAGTGGAGAAATAGCATGATCAACTGCGAGGCATACAGCTCGTTCAACCTAATTGGTTCGGACCACAGAATTGTGACTGCAGAGATCAGACTCAGTTTGAGAGCCAGCAAACCCAGGACAAGTAAGCAAATCAACTATGACTGGGAGAAACTCAGAACTGACAATGCTGTAAAGGATGCTTATACAGTAGAAGTTCAAAACCGCTTTGAAGCACTTCAGTCAATGGATGAAGACCAATCCACCGATTCAATATACCAGAATATAATAACAGCCCACAAGGAATCAGCTAAGAGGCATATCCCCCAGAAACCTAAACGAAAACAGTATGTGCCATGGCAAAACTCTGAGGTTACTTGTAAGAGAGAAGATCTTAAGATAGCCTACAAAGTTAAAACCGAACAACCAACAACCGAAAACATTAACAAGGTTGAGAAAGCTAAGGACGATCTTAAATTGGCCTACAACATCAGCCAGGAAAAGTACATACAGGATAAAACTGAAGCAATTACAACTGCTCACATACAGCAACAATCAAGACTTACCTGGCAAACTGTAAATGAGGTATCTGGTCGGAAAAGTTGCGCAAAGGGGCGCCTCAAAGCCGATAGTCCTGAAGAACGTGTTGGGAAGTGGAAAAATCACTTCAGCAACTTGCTTGGGCAGCCACCAAACATCGAGGTCAGCCCTACAAGGAAAATATATGACAAGACACTACCTATAGAAACAGGGGACTTCACACCTGCCGAACTCCAAAGAAGCATTAAAAGCATGTCCAATAATAAAGCGAGTGGATTAGATGAAATCCCAGCGGAGGTATGGAAACCCGGAGTGCTAAATAGACCATTATTGAATGTTTGCAACCGGATGTTAAAAGGGGAAAAGCCACCACCAATTTGGACTAAAGGTCAACTAAAGCCTCTCCCCAAGAAAGGAGACCTCGGCATACCAACAAACTATCGTGGGATCTGTCTGCTTGTGGTAGCTGCCAAAATATACAATAAAATGATTCTATATAAGATTAGGCCTCACATAGAGAAACTACTGCGTAAGAGCCAAAACGGATTTCGACCAAGTAGATCAACAATAGCTCAGATACTTGCACTACGGAGACTGATTGAAGGAATTAAGTCAAAGAATCTCCCCGCAGTCATGACTTTTGTGGACTTCAAGAAGGCATTCGACTCCATCCATAGAGGTAAAATGCTTGAAATCCTAAGAGCTTATGGAATACCAGAAGTAATTGTTGCTGGCATTGGATTGTTATATTGTGACACAGAAGCGCAGGTACTCTCACCAGATGGTGAAACTGAGTTTTTCTCAATCCTGGCTGGCGTACTGCAAGGTGACACATTAGCACCATTACTATTTGTAATTGTGCTGGATTACGCAATGAGGACGGCCACAAAGGGTGAATGAAGATCTGGGATTCACACTTCAAGAACGCAGAAGTAGTAGATATCCGGCAACTACAGTCACAGACACCGACTTTGCGGATGACATCGCCCTGCTCTCTAATACGCTAGCAGATGCACAGCTTCTACTAAATAAAGTGGAGAGGGCTGCTAAGGAGGTTGGATTGCATATAAATGCTACCAAGACCGAATTCATGACCTTTAATGTTGATGGAAACTTGACAACCATTGATAATAATCAACTAAGGAAGGTCGATGACTTCCAGTACCTTGGATCATGGATAGAGAGTAGCAAAAAGGACATAGAAGTTAGGAAAGCAAAGGCTTGGGTAGCTCTATCAAAAATGGAACCATCTGGAAATCAGATCTCTCCAGGCACCTGAAGACTAAGTTCTTTCGAGCCACAGTGGAAAGTGTATTTTTATACGGGGGTGAGAGCTGGACACTGACTAAATCACTTGAACAACGAATTGATGGTTGCTACACAAGACTACTAAGGGCAGCCCTAAACATCATCTGGAGACAACACATGACAAACGCCGAGCTTTATGGTACAATACCACATGTATCAACCACCCTCCGTGAACGCAGATTAAGATTCAGTGGGCACTGTTGGCGAAGTAAAGACGAGGTCATACCAGATCTACTTCTCTGGCAACCAACTCATGGAAAGCGTAGTCGTGGACGACCTGCCATAACATATATAGATCAACTTGAAAGGGATACTGAACTTGGGAGAAACGAAATTGCGACAACTATGGAGAATCGGGAAGCCTGGAAGGATCTCATTTCCACTGTCCGAGTTCGCTCGACCTAGTAGTAGTAGTACTATCACTATCCGATAAGTTAATCACACAACAAGGAAGAGCACTTTGTTTTGGGTAGATCACTATCACTATCCGATAAGTTAATCACACAACAAGGAAGGGCACTTTGTTTTGGGTAGATCACTATCACTATCCGATAAGTTAATCACACAACAAGGAAGAGCACTTTGTTTTGGGTAGATCACTATCACTATCCGATAAGTTAATCACACAACAAGGAAGAGCACTTTGTTTTGGGTAGATCACTATCACTATCCGATAAGTTAATCGCACAACAAGGAAGAGCACATTGTTTTGGGTAGATCATTATCACTATCCGATAAGTTAATCACACAACAAGGAAGAGCACATTGTTTTGGGTAGATCATTATCACTATCCGATAAGTTAATCACACAACAAGGAAGAGCATATTGTTTTGGGTAGATCACTATCACTTTTTATTCATTTAATCATTTATTACAGACAAAACGAATAGTCCATATTGTAAGCAGATCCAATTCGCTGCACCACCCAGCAGAAAACAGGGAAAGTCGTGATTTACGAATCACAACCAAGCATCCAATATTGCTCAACACAATATTGGATGGCAAGGGAAAATGAGGCAATATCGCCTACCAGGTACAACTGGCAATACACATTACCAGTTAGTAAGGGAGAGAGTTGCCAGCGCACAGCTCATCTCAGGGTAGAAGCTAGCACAGGGGAAAAGGTGGGTTTGGCCAAGGGGATAGATCGACCAATGGAGGGACAGCATGTATCCAATTACAGCGCATCCACTGGTTAGCCAAACCTAGGTAGTAATGTGTCCCATGTAATATATAACCAATACCATATTAATTGTGTCTTCCAGTTGGTTTGTACCGAGTGTAGAAGCAACACGGTTTTTGACCGCACCGTCGTCGCTGACTACTATTATTATCTGATTGTGCTTTTTACTGACATTCTGACATAATCAACCACTGCAGTTATAACATATAAACTCACTTATTTATCCGGTCTTCGGCCTTTCAGAACTCAAAGCCTTTCAGCAGCCAGCAAACACGGCGACGCGTACGACCCGAAACGTATATACACCAGTCGGGATTCCCTCGCCAACTCGGGGATCCCGTCACACATATCAATCACACCGGTAAAAAGCAAAAAAGAGCAACATATGCTACTCAGCGGTGGAATTTTGAAAAGTCGTCTTGCTGCATTGTTTTAAGCAAATTTTGTTCGATTTAGTACAGCTGCTGAAAAGTTTTGTCTCGACCACAGGGCGTTGCAGTATATCGCGGTCATAAACGATCTGAAAAGCTTGCATTGTACTATCCGATAAGTTAATCACACAACAAAGACATCTTTGTATCGCTGATTTTATGTTAATTAAATATTAATTAGTATTCTTACGGCGCCTTCTTTCAACATCACCTCGCTTTTATATAAACTCATTTTGGCTCAAAATTAATATGTCCTGATATGATAATATTTTGGCTTTCAGTTTCCGGACCGCGTTCCACCTGCCGTTGTCAATGGCGACGGTAAGGGCAGCGAATCAGGTGATTCTGTGAATTCCAGTTCGTCACCAAACAAGTATGACGTCATCATAATTAGTGGAAGGAAGGATAATTGTGTTAAAGCCAAGGAAGCTATGTTGGTTAGTAGCAGTAAGGTCCCGGGTTCGATCCCTTGTCGAGCCACTTATTATTTTGTAACTGGATTGTCAACGAAGCAGTAATGGTGTTCTGGTGTTCTGCAGTTACACTGAAAAAACACAACCGGGTTCCTTTAAAAAACCCTAGATCCTAATTTTTAAACCAAATGTTATAATTTCGACACACCAATTTAAAATAATAACGAACCTGCCTATTAATAGGCCAGGGTAGTTCTTGTCAAGAGTTGAGCCGTTTAAAAACACGATGTGGTTGTGTGTGTGAGTATGTATAACCATCCAATATCTCAAAAACTCAAGCAGGTACGCAAAAATTTTCATAACAAACTTTCCATAAATTTTGGTTGCGCACAAGACTGTATATTATTTGTGGCGTTTCGATCACGGAATCACTGAAAAATAGCGGTTTTGACAATTTAAAGTCGAATTTTACCGATTTCAACTCGTCGAGTATGCACCAACTTTTTTATTTGAGATATTCAGTCATCTGAGCAATATATTTGAGCCTCAGAATCTTTTCAAATATCGCCAATCTCGCACAGAACGTCGCCAAAATTTGTTAGTGCGGCAAAAAAACGCACAAATTCGCCTAAAAGAGTAAATTATTTAGTTGCAGATGTCATTGAACCCGATACCTAAACGGTATCCGATACACACACCTCCAGCCAGCCAGTTCAATGGAGAGTGAGTGAATGGATAGGGAATTAATGCTATCCTACCAGCAGCAGTCTGCCACTAACAAGCCGGACATTCTCAGCGTTGCTAAGACACGGGAAGGAATTACTCCGTATTGACTGTCATTAGGCAGTTGAGCCTGCATGTGAATTATTTGATAAAAATTCAATATTTAATTGTAAATCAATAAATAACTATAAAACTTGACATTAATCTCGAGTATAAAGTAAAGACTTTAATAGAATGGGTCACGGCGAATCTACCCATGTTAATTTTATACCATATGGGATAAATGTTACCCCCTTAAATAATTAATTACCGATAGAAGAATCGAAATAATTCGATTACTCAACCATACAATTTACAATTACTGGAACTACTGCTGCTCTAAATAATCGGACCTTAAGTTTCCGATTAATTCTAGGTGACTTCCAAATCCTGGAAAGCCTATTCAAGGCTGCCCATGCCTTTCCCTTACGTATTCGAAGGTCCTCACCTGACTTCCGGATCCATGATCCCAGGTAACAGAAGTCGTCCACATGCTCAAGCATACCATCCTTTGAGCTTATGCTCATCCGATCAGAGACTTGCTGAGGACTTTCAAAGTTAACTGTCAGAATTTTGGTCTTTCTGGAGTTAATAAAAAGACCAACACTAGAAGCAGCATGTTCTAATGAGCTGAGGAGCCGTTGGGCTCCCTCTAATGATTCTGAGAGTACTCCTAAGTCATCAGCAAAGTCTAGATCAGTTAGGTACTTGGCAGGATTTCCTCGACTTGTGGAGCCAGTAGGTGGAGTTATCATCACCCCATCATCATTATGATGATCTAAGGACATGCGTAGAACATAGTCAACCACAATAATGAACAAGAATGGTGCAAGTGTGTCTCCTTGGAGGACGCCCCATAACACTTCAAATGGTTCTGTGTCACCGTCAACAGTAGACACAAATGTTGTCGAACCATCGTATACTGATCTGATTGCTGCAATAATTTCATCAGGAATCCCATATAATGAAAGTATGTGAACATACGTGACCGAGAGACTGAATCAAAGGCCTTGAAGAAGTCAACAAAGATAACAGCCAGATGCCTGTCTTTCTTTTTTGATAATTCTTCAATTATCCTTCTAAGTGCCAAAATTGGCTCCATGGTCCCACGACCTTTACGGAACCCATTCTGATTTCCACGGAGCAGTCTCTCAATGGGATCCCTGATGCGATTTAATAGAATCCTATTGTATAGCTTTGCAGCAATCGAGATCAATGAGATTCCCCGAAAAGAACCATAGAGTGTTAGGTTGCCCTTCTTGGGAACTGGCACCAACTTATTTGTTTTCATTTCTTGTGGGACTCTTGTTGTTCGGTACATGTCTACTATGATGGGATAGATGAGCTTTAAACACTCAGGTATTTTAAAGACCTCAGGGGGAACACCATCTACTCCACTGGCACGATTGGTCTTAATGCTCTTTGCAGCAGCCTTCACTTCTGCAAAGGAGATATCGCCAATGGGAATATCTGGGAGTACAGACTCAGACACTTTTACTTCTATAAAGTTATCAGGCAATACCCTGTCATTATTGAGGAGCTTTTCAAAGTGGGCTTTCCAACCATTTAGAAGGATCGAAGTGTCGAACTGGAGAAGGGTCGAAGTGTAAATGCATTACAGTCTTGTATAGAGCTCCTGTATTTCCTACGAAACAGAATATGGTCTATCTGGGACTTGTGACCACTGGGTCCACTATGAGTCCATAGCTTTCCAGTTCGCTTCTTGAACTGGGTTCCAGCCGAAAACAATCCATTTCCAGAGATAAAATCCTGAAGATGGACAGAATTTCGGTTAACACTATTGCTATAGACCCAGGGCGATGTAGGTGATTGATGCAGACTTGCATTAAAGTCTCCCAGGAATGTTAAGAATGCATGCTGATCCACTCCATCAGTAGCTGCTTGTAGATTGTGGTAGAAATTTTCCACCTCCTCTACAGGGGCAACACTAGTTGGAGAGTAGCACACAATCAGAACCACCTTAGGAAACTTCTTAGCCAGTCTTCCAGAAATGAGAAGTGGCAACGGATGATGCGGTTAGAGATTTGGTCTATTTTGTCCAATGCTGCATGTGCAGTTGGATTCATCAATAGACCAATTCCACCATTGCCACTATCATCTGCTGACGCGAGGGCGAGTCGCCAACCGCCCCCCATGTCCTTAATCAGAACCTCATCAGTCTGTCCAGTCTGCATTCGGTGCTCTTGAACACCCACTGCGCTAAGAGAAAGCTTATCTCCCAAGGCAGTCAGCTCACCTTGTCGCATTGGGGACCCGAGTGTTAGGGTGTTTACTGAGGCTAGTCTAGTGACTTGCCTCAGATTCACCAATGGCTTTGTTGGTCGGGGTGGAACATGAGAGTAGCCTCCAACTCCAGAATCCCTCTCCCCATCACAATCTGGCCTCCCTGGTGACCCAGGGTTTGGGCCAGAAAGGTCATCAGGAAAGGGACTCAAAGAATTGTTGGCTGCTCTCTCTACAGTAGGGGGTGAGACAGGCAGCCGGTCAGGAGTTAACTGACGCCTGTGAGGCCGATTGTGTCCGGTAATTCCTCTGGCCTCTAGTGGCCGGACCTCCGCATTGCTAATGTAATCCATAGTGGGGTTTGGGGGGTGCTTTTTTGCCGAGTCAGCTCTCGGGGCAAATACCACACCCTGGTTTGCCATTCCACAGGGTGGGTGTCGCAATGGAGTCAGATATGAGGCCCATCACCCATATCTACTCTGGCGTACATGACCCACCATTGGCTGTTGCAGTTCATCTGCTGGGTCATGCCCTGTACCCTTGCTGCCAGGTGCAGGTCGCAGTGAAGTGCTCTCAGAGTGGACATGAGAACACTCTACTCCTAACCAGCCATTGGTAGATCACCATCTGCCTGGTCAGGCCATATACCCCTGCAGCCAAGTATATGGGTCCTTAATCCAGGACCAAGGGCGTCCTTATCCCAGAACGAAGGGGGTCCTAGTTACAGGACCAGATTTGCCCTAGTAAGAGGGTCTATGCAGCTACAGGTGGCACCTCCTTTATGCTGCATGGAGGTGGCAAGTTTTCTTGATCAATGACCTAGAATACCTGACCTGACCTGGCACATTCACAAGAATGCTACGCCGGGTTCATTGTGTCAAGTACAATGCACACATCTCCAACCAGGCACTATATAACATTGGAGGTGTCTCATTGGTTCCCCCAAGCTTGACACTAGAACAAAATCGCCTCCGCTTTGCAGGACATTGCTTTCGCCGTGAGGACCAGCCAGTGCATAATCTTGTACTTTGGCAGCCTCATGGAGTGAATAAGCATGGTGGACAGCCCATGACTTTCTTGAGACGCATCTTAAAGGACACTGGCCTTAAAGATGCGGATGATCTAGCAAATGTCATGGGTGATAGGGAGTTGTGGCGGTGCAATTTTGTTGACAAGCCGGCACAGCATTCTTAAAAATGCAGCTGCAATGCAGCATGCCGATCCTAGTAGTAGTAGTAGTAGTAGTAGTGGGCTATCCATTCAATAAATAGTAGTAGCATACTAGGCCCACATGAGTACTAGCAGCTGGTGTTTCTATCATTGAGTTAATTAAATAAATTGGAGATGAGCTGTTGCAACTGTAATTAAAGGGTGGAGCGGGAGGTGACCCTATCGCGGGGTCACCTGGACAGGGCCGGTTTTGTGGTCGGTGGCGTTTGGGCCGACCTGGTTGCACGTGGGGTCTGGGCTTCTCAACGGGTGGCGTCGTTCGACATTGCTGTATTAAATGCTGACGCCACCTCTTATGCCCAGGCCAACCGTTCAACCGAGTCGCTGCTAGACGAGCGCTGCCGCTATAAGACGCGCCACTACCGCGCCGTATGCGAGGACCGGAGGATGTCGTTTACCCCCCTGGTCGGAACGACAGACGGTTTCTGGTGCCGAGAGGCCCAGATACTGTTAAAACACATCGCCGAGGCTCTCGTTTCTAAACACCAAGGGATGAGGGAAAGGGGCCTCGCGTGTGTTTTGGGGGGTGTCCGGCGGCGCCTTCAATTCGCCCTCCTCCGGTCCAGTTCCCTCTGCCTCCGTGGCGGACGACGATCATGGCGCGGTTTGGGGTTCGGGGATGGTGCGGGTCTGCGAGGTCACGACATCCCCGCGCAGTATTGACCGGCTGCTTGGGCTCTTCATCGGCAACGCATCGGCTCTTAAGTTCAAGAAACAACTGGACGCGCTCTACACAACTGTATAAATAAATATTACTATTACTCTATAAATATTAACTCAACATCAATTTGCAATATTTATTGTTAACTATTATTGCATATTTAATTGTTAGAGGCGGTTTTCCAAATTGCGAAAAATCCGATTAATTAATTCCTCACGAATTAAATATCATTAAATAAATTGGAGATGAGCTGTTGCAACTGTAATTAAAGGTGTAATATTATGGGTTTGTTCAGAAGTGGAAAAAATTAATTAAATAAAAGTTAATGGCAATTATCGTGTTTTCATTTTCGCTCACTCATGGTACTGGTTTGAGGGGCAGGTTCGTTTATAGCCAGCTTGCTGGCTTTCTAGTTAATAAACGAACTACCAATTTTATCGAAATTATAAATACGGCTGTTTTTTCAATTTATTCTGCAATCTGTTGGTTAAATCACGATTTTAAACAGATTTACAATAACGACAACAACGGTTTAAATTAGTTAAAGTTTTAGTTAATATAATAATTGACCTGCGGTTTATTCAAATTACCATCAGTGTTCTAATATAAAACTCCAGGTTATTATAAATTTCCTGTTATAAAAACTGCGAAAGTGTTTTTCGTAAAAAAAAAGGTTTATTATTATTTGGTTGCAGTTTTCCCTTCGGTTTTTTGCGTAAACCGGCAATTTTTTGAATAAAACCCGGGGTTTTCAGTTTTTTCAGTGTTGGGGGTAGATTCCTCTCTTTTTAAACTTTTATTTTCACGTTTTCTCTCTATTATATAATTACTTTTCCTTTAGGCCTTGACTCCAATAACCGAAGAGGTTCAAGTCGACTTCGATCATCATCGCTTCCTGATTGGCCAACGCGGTTCGGGAATCCGCCAGCTGATGGACGAGAATGACGTCAACATTGGCATCCCTCCCGCCATACAGCACAGTGACGTCATAGTTATACGCGGTACCCCGGAGAATGTAGCGAGTGCAAAGAAAGCCATTCTAGAACGAGTGAAACAGCTGGAAACGGAGAGAGACGATAGGGTGGGTTGACACCATCTAACCTTTACCTGACACAATCTAACTCAAACCTAACTCGAACACAATACAACCTAATATCAATATAATTTTAAATTCTTTAATAAGAAATAAACTTTTTTTAAACTCTATTTTCTTGGTTATAATATTTATATTTTACTTAATAAACACGACATGTAAAGAATAAAGGTTACTTTATTTCCCTAAGGTTATTCTTATTCAATTGTCCTATTTATTTCTCTTAAAGTAATTTTGTACTTTTAGGTAGCCAAAGGGTTCCAATTAACTGTAACAGTGGACGCAGCTCACCACCCAAAGATAATAGGCCGTAAAGGTCAGGTTATATCCCAACTACGGAAAGACCATGACGTGACCATACAAATGCCTTACAGGGAATCGGAAACCAATGACGTCATCACGTTAACTGGTTATCAGAAGAATGTTGAGCATGCCAGGGATGCAATCGTAGCGATAGTCAAGGATTTGGTAAGTTTGTGACGTCATCGACGCAATCGTAGCGATAGTCAAGGATTTGGTAAGTTTGTGACGTCATCGACGCAATCGTAGCGATAGTCAAGGATTTGGTAAGTTTGTGACGTCATCGACGCAATCGTAGCGATAGTCAAGGATTTGGTAAGTTTGTGACGTCATCGACGCAATCGTAGCGATAGTCAAGGATTTGGTAAGTTTGTGACGTCATCGACACAATCGTAGCGATAGTCAAGAATTTGGTAAGTTTGTGACGTCATCAGCTCAATCGTAACGATAGTCAAGGATTTGGTAAGTTTGTGACGTCATCAGCTCAATCGTAACGATAGTCAAGGATTTGGTAAGTTTGTGACGTCATCGACGCAATCGTAGCGATAGTAAAGGATTTGGTAAGTTTAATAATAATAATAATATTGGTTATTTATATAGCCCTTTTCTACGCTCAGCATACTCAAAGCGCTTTTATTATCATTACCCCAGCAAAGCCAGGTTCCCATTATACCGCTGGGTTGGCGTAGGCACTAATGTCAAAAGTGTCTTGCCTAGGGACACAACAGTGCGAAATTTCTACAGCCTTTAGTCGGATTCGAACCTGCACCACCAAACACTATTGTGTAAGCAGTTTAGGCGCCGTATCCACTCGGACACTGCGACATAGGGTAAGTTTGTGACGTCATCGACGCAATCGCAGCGATAGTCAAGGATTTGGTAAGTTGGTGACGTCATCGACGCAATCGTAGCGATAGTCAAGGATTTGGTAAGTTTGTGACGTCATCGACGCAATCGTAGCGATAGTCAAGGATTTGGTAAGTTTGTGACGTCATCGACGCAATCGTAGCGATAGTCAAGGATTTGGTAAGTTTGTGACGTCATCGACGCAATCGCAGCGATAGTCAAGGATTTGGTAAGTTTGTGACGTCATCGACGCAATCGTAGCGATAGTCAAGGATTTTGGAAGTTTGTGACGTCATCGACGCAATCGTAGCCATAGTCAAGGATTTGGTAAGTTTGTGACGTCATCGACGCAATCGTAGTGATAGTCAAGGATTTGGTAAGTTTGTGACGTCATCAGCTCAATCGTAGCGATAGTCAAGGATTTTGGAAGTTTGTGACGTCATCGACGCAATCGTAGTGATAGTCAAGGATTTGGTAAGTTTGTGACGTCATCAGCTCAATCGTAGCGATATTCAAGGATTTGGTAAGTTTGTGACGTCATCGACGCAATCGTAGCGATAGTCAAGGATTTGGTAAGTTTGTGACGTCATCGACGCAATCGTAGCGATAGTCAAGGATTTGGTAAGTTTGTGACGTCATCGCTCAATCGTAGCGATATTCAATGATTTGGTAAGTTTGTGACGTCATCGACGCAATCGTAGCGATAGTCAAGGATTTGGTAAGTTTGTGACGTCATCGACGCAATCGTAGCGATAGTCAAGGATTTGGTAAGTTTGTGACGTCATCGACGCAATCGTAGCGATAGTCAAGGATTTGGTAAGTTTGTGACGTCATCGACGCAATCGTAGCGATAGTCAAGGATTTGGTAAGTTTGTGACGTCATCGACGCAATCGCAGCGATAGTCAAGGATTTGGTAAGTTTGTGACGTCATCGACGCAATCGTAGCGATAGTCAAGGATTTTGGAAGTTTGTGACGTCATCGACGCAATCGTAGCCATAGTCAAGGATTTGGTAAGTTTGTGACGTCATCGACGCAATCGTAGTGATAGTCAAGGATTTGGTAAGTTTGTGACGTCATCAGCTCAATCGTAGCGATAGTCAAGGATTTTGGAAGTTTGTGACGTCATCGACGCAATCGTAGTGATAGTCAAGGATTTGGTAAGTTTGTGACGTCATCAGCTCAATCGTAGCGATATTCAAGGATTTGGTAAGTTTGTGACGTCATCGACGCAATCGTAGCGATAGTCAAGGATTTGGTAAGTTTGTGACGTCATCGACGCAATCGTAGCGATAGTCAAGGATTTGGTAAGTTTGTGACGTCATCGCTCAATCGTAGCGATATTCAATGATTTGGTAAGTTTGTGACGTCATCGACGCAATCGTAGCGATAGTCAAGGATTTGGTAAGTTTGTGACGTCATCGACGCAATCGTAGCGATAGTCAAGGATTTGGTAAGTTTGTGACGTCATCGACGCAATCGTAGCGATAGTCAAGGATTTGGTAAGTTTGTGACGTCATCGACGCAATCGTAGCGATAGTCAAGGATTTGGTAAGTTTGTGACGTCATCAGCTCAATCGTAGCGATATTCAAGGATTTGGTAAGTTTGTGACGTCATCAGCTCAATCGTAGCGATATTCAAGGATTTGGTAAGTTTGTGACGTCATCGACGCAATCGTAGCGATAGTCAAGGATTTGGTAAGTTTGTGACGTCATCGACGCAATCGTAGCGATAGTCAAGGATTTTGGAAGTTTGTGACGTCATCGACGCAATCGTAGCCATAGTCAAGGATTTGGTAAGTTTGTGACGTCATCGACGCAATCGTAGCGATATTCAAGGATTTGGTAAGTTTGTGACGTCATTGACGCAATCGTAGCGATAGTCGAGGATTTTGTAAGTTTGTGACATCATCAGCTCAATCGTAGCGATATTCAAGGATTTGGTAAGTTTGTGACGTCATCGACGCAATCGTAGCGATAGTCAAGGATTTGGTAAGTTTGTGACGTCATCGCTCAATCGTAGCGATATTCAATGATTTGAATTATTTAATTATCATCCAAACATTCGGATAAATAAGATGAAATATGCATGTTGAATATACTGTTGGTAGCGCACAAACTAGGTAGGTTGTTAAGAGGTGGTTTACTAAATTATTAAAATAAATAAAGTTATTAAAATTATTATTATTATTGCATATTATTATTAAAAGAATTAGAGTTCCAGGGTCATTAAAAATATTGCTTTCCGTAACGATGTGGTGTTTGGTGGGATCCCCTCGCAGATTGTATAATGTAAGTTCGTATCCGCAGCGCGGTGACACAGTTTGCATATGCAGGTATCAGTCGGTCGCCAGCATTTTGGCGTGTCGCAGCATCGTTGGTGGCAGCCGTTAACAATCAGCTGAGCGGCCGCGCGACGCCTGAACCCGTATAGGGGCTCGATGTCTAGGCCAGTGCTGCCCATACCGTTATTATCGATAACTTCGAGTAAGTCCGTTGAAGAGGAGTACTTTGAGATACCCGCCCACATCTTCCAGTAAAACGCGCGGGTCCGTCTCACATGATCCAAGCCGTCAAGATCACCTGTCGTAAATCGATATTCAATGATTTGGTAAGTTTGTGACGTCATCGACGCAATCGTAGCGATAGTCAAGGATTTGGTAAGTTTGTGACGTCATCGACGCAATCGTAGCGATAGTCAAGGATTTGGTAAGTTTGTGACGTCATCGACGCAATCGTAGTGATAGTAAAGGATTTGGTAAGTTTGTGACGTCATCAGCGCAATCGTAGCGATAGTCAAGGATTTGGTAAGTTTGTGACGTCATCGACGCAATCGCAGCGATAGTCAAGGATTTGGTAAGTTTGTGACGTCATCAGCTCAATCGTAGCGATATTCAAGGATTTGGTAAGTTTGTGACGTCATCGACGCAATCGTAGCGATAGTCAAGGATTTGGTAAGTTTGTGACGTCATCAGCTCAGTCGTAGCGATATTCAAGGATTTGGTAAGTTTGTGACGCCATCGACGCAATCGTAGCGATAGTCAAGGATTTGGTAAATTTGTGACATCATCAGCTCAATCGTAGCGATATTCAAGGATTTGGTAAGTTTGTGACGTCATTGACGCAATCGTAGCGATAGTCAAGGATTTTGTAAGTTTGTGACATCATCGACGCAATCGCAGCGATAGTCAAGGATTTTGTAAGTTTGTGACGTCATCGACGCAATCGTAGCGATAGTCAAGGATTTTGGAAGTTTGTGACGTGATTATGTTGATTATTTACATCCATATTAAAATCAAAAGAAACTCTAAATTAAACTAAATTTAATTTAATTTTATGAACTCTAATTTAATTTACTCCAAATTAAATGAACTTTTAATTAAATGAATTCAAAATTAAATAAACCCCAAATTAAATGGCCAGTAAATGAACCGAACTGAAATTGTTCATTAAATGAACACTAAATTAAATGAACTCTAAATTAATTTAACTCCAAATTAAAGAGACAGGGGGAAACTGGACGCAAATCCCATCTTGGCGAATTAATGTCCCGCCTCAATGTTAAATTATCAATTTAGGGAAAGGAGCCAGGTTACAGTGGCACGTTATTTTAAACAAAACAATAAACTAAACACAATAGAACAGGTTACAGTTTTATTTTTGAGAATTATCAGCTGTTATTTGCGTCGAATTTCCCCTGGAGAGGGATGAATTTTTATTGCGTCCAGATTCCACCCCCCTATCTGAAATTAAATGAACTCTAAATTAAATGAACTCCAAATTAAATGAACTCCAAATTAAATGAACTCCAATTTAAATGAACTCTATGTTCCCAACAGGAGGATCAGGTCTCTGATTGGATACACGTTGATTCCCGTTTACATTCCCGACTGATTGGCGCGCGTGGCGCATCCGTTCGGAAGATTAAAGAGAAATATAAAGTGGATATATCCTTCCCTAGAACCACCGATGAGGATCCCAATAAACTCGTTATTACCGGCCTGCCTGATAACGTAGATAACGCCAAGGACTACATTGCTGGAATAGCAGAAGATATGGTGAGAGATTAATACCTTTATAGTAGGGCGTGGGCCTGTATAGTATGATGTGGGAGAGAGAGTAATACTTCACTGTTGGACTATATTTCACTGATGAACTATATTTCACTGTTGGACTATATTTCACTGATGAACTATATTTCACTGTTGGACTATATTTCACTGATGAACTATATTTCACTGTTGGACTATATTTCACTGATGAACTATATTTCACTGTTGGACTATATTTCACTGATGAACTATATTTCACTGTTGGATTATATTTCACTGATGAACTATATTTCACTGTTAGACTATATTTTAGTGATGAACTATATTTTACTGTTGGACTATATTTCACTGATGAACTATATTTTACTGTAGGACTATATTTCACTGATGAACTATATTTCACTGTAGGACTATATTTCACTGAAGCGCTATATTTCCTATATTGTTTATTTATTTTATTTGCTTTGTTCTCAGATGGATGACTTGGTTAGTGTTGACGCCATGCAGTCCTACCTACAGCCCCCCAGTAAGGGGGGCACCACGGGGGTGGCGGCTGCTGAATCTAGCGGCTACGTGGTCCGAGACGCCCCCTGGAACCAGCAGACCGCGGGCGACCCGGCGCCCCCCGACTCCCTCAGTCACACAGACTTCCCTACGATGGGGGGACCCTCTGGGACAGCCACCTCGGCACCCGTCTGGCCAGTACGTCGCTGATTGGAGTTGCTATGGTTGCGGTCGCGTCGCTCATATATAGATAAGCCTTACTAATCGCCAACAAAGTAATTTATTAACCAACTCATTTATGTTTTCCTTCTGAGTCCGATGATATAAAGTTAAAGTATATTTCCCCGTTGATATCACCGTATTTCCTTCCCATATTAATTAATTGAAACTGACCGCGATTACTGGACATGGTTCTGTGTGTGTAAGGCGACTTAATTATATCTTATTGTATATTATTATACGTAGATCTAGAAGGTGGGAAGGAGGGAGGGGTTTATAATAATGGGTTTGTGCTGAATCCTTGGTGTTGGGTTACCTACTCTAGTATTTATTACTGATATGGTTAGTGAAACGGTGAGACCTAGATTTATTACATTATGAAATAAATTAAATTATTGATTTACTCCAACTATTCGTGTGACTCTGTGCTATTATTACCGATAATATTTAACCATTTTCTTTTTCAAGTCAAGGTTTATTTACTTTTTAGATGCAGATTGTTTCAAATAAGTTAGTTTCACTCTGTCGCCTTTAACTCAGTGCAATAAAGTGGGAAACTGGCGATACATCAAACTGGTAAAATTTAAAACATTGCTTTATTCTTTCTTCAGCTATTAAATTGCAATAAACTTTATAATACACCAAATAAACTTTATAATACACCCAATAAACTTTATAATACACCCAATAAGCTTTATAGTACACCCAATAAGCTTTGTAGTACACACAATAAGCTTTATTATACACTCAATAAACGTTATAATACACCCAATAAACTTTATAATACACTCAATAAACTTTGTAATATACCCAATAAGCTTTATTTATACATTTATTTATCACTCCATCCCGAACCATTAAGGCTAATTATCAGCTCGTTTCAATATAATATAAATATGTTAAAAAAATGTTACCAAAATAATTATTTAAAACATATAATACTAATATAATTTTTGGGTCATATTATCATTATAAGGGAATATTTCTGGTGTTTGATATTTTAAATAAGATTATTATTAGTTTGTAGAGATTCACTTTATGATACAGTGTATAAACACAGATTTAATTCTACCAATTTTGTTCGTTAAGTTTAAAAACAATTATTTATTAAATTTATAAGCTACACTACAAGATTTTCTGATAATAGAATATTTAATAGTTACAATAAAGTGCCTTTTATTAAACAACAACTTTAGATAAAATATAATTATTAGATACAGATTCATTTATTTTTATTATATTTGTTTGGGTCTACCTTGTATTCCTCCATTTAATTCGTGTCCGTTCGATTGATTTCTCCTCTTATATTTCTATGTCTGTGTCGGCGGTTTATAGATTTGCACTTCGATTTGGCAATTGAAGTCGCACTGTAAATTAATTTAGTAAATTAAATTAATTTATTAAATTAAATTAATTTAGTAAATTAAATTAATTTAGTAAATTAAATTAATTTAGTAAATTAAATTAATTTAGTAAATTAAATTAATTTAGTAAATTAAATTAATTTAGTAAATTAATTTTTTCCTTTTAAAAAAATTTGCCAAATTTACTTTCTAAAATAAACTCATAATAACACAAATAACAACCAGACGGGGTTGATTCAACCCATGTGGTCGGATGTTTACAGACCAAACCGGTGGAGGTTTGTAAACATCCGCCACTTACATATATTATTATTTGTCTGTTTGTATTCTACCTGAGCAAATGTATATCGGTTTCTGTTTTTAATTCTTTACTGACATTCCATAAAACATACCAATATAAATCTTATAAATTTGTAAAAAATAGTTTGTTACGCCAGCGGGACTCGAAATTCGGCCAAAATACACCGAATTTACCTATTTTTACATATTTACAGTAAGTTGTTGTAACGCCCTCTAGTGTTCTCATCTGTAATGGTGTTTTTAATTTTATGATGGTTCTGTTTTTTGAATTGCTCTGTTCGGTATATTATTATTATTATTATTACGACTAGTAATTAACGAGGTGTTTGATTATTTAAACATATTATTATATGCTTTGCAATAAATATTCCATTATTGGAGGAACTCGATATGTTTGTTTTTGATTGCAAATCGGGAGTGGATCCCAAACACCGACTCGGGGGGGGGTTGAATCCCAAACCCAGACTCGGGGGGTGGATCCCAAACCCCGACTCAGGGTGGGGGGGGGGGGGGGGGTGGATCCCAA
The DNA here is from genome assembly GCA_032718475.1 of Nemertoderma westbladi. Lineage (NCBI taxonomy): Eukaryota > Metazoa > Xenacoelomorpha > Nemertodermatida > Nemertodermatidae > Nemertoderma > Nemertoderma westbladi. The sequence continues at coordinate 69,340 of JAUCBJ010007986.1, forward strand.
ACACCGACTCGGGGGGGGTTGAATCCCATACCCCGACTCGGGGGGGGTGGATCCCCCCAAACCCCGACTCAGGGGGGTGGATCCCAAACCCCGACTCGGGGGGTGGATCCCAAACCCCGACTCGGGGGGGGGTGGATCCCAAACCCCGACTCGGGGGGTGGATCCCAAACCCCGACTCGGGGGGTGGATCCCAAACCCCGACTCAGGGTGGGGGTGGATCCCAAACACCGACTCGGGGGGGTTGAATCCCAAACCCCGACTCGGGG
>JAUCBJ010007987.1:0-35803 GCA_032718475.1 Nemertoderma westbladi
ATAACATTTTCTTCGATAATTTTTTTTAATTTTTCGCGAAATCGGATCGTTTTGGGTCAAAGAGTCACAAAATATAACCCAAATTCTTGGGCTAATTTTTTCGACTAAATCTGTATTCAGCCCCAGGGTGTGGTAATCTTATTGACTGACAATCATTAAATGAGATCTGTCTATTACCTGAGACTAAAGAACACAGACTCTATAGTAGTGTAATAGGAGGTAGGGAATGCAGGTTTCAATCTCGTTAGGTCTAGCTGGCAGCCGTGTGGCTAGTTACATACAACCCCCCTCCACTGGCATTCCCAGCAACTGGCTCCCTTACACACACATCCCCCATCTATGTACCAGCCAACTTGCAAGTTGGCCAATAAATGATCAGTATTTAATGAGAATCCATTTTTTATGCCGTTTTAATTACTTTAGATCAATTAAAGACACAATTATTAAAGCAAATCACTTGAACTAATTAAAAACTATAATAGAATGGCGTATGTGGATTACATCTGTATAATTTTTAATTATAATTATTTAAATCTTATACTGTAAAACAATTAATTTCCTTTAAAAGGCAGGTTGAAAATGGTGTTTTCACCGTAATCAACTTAATTAACTAATTAACTGCTATTATCTTAGCTTCTCGAAGGCCACACGGAAATTCTACTTGGAAAATTTCTAAACTTTTGCCAAACAACATGTGTACCAAGTTTGGATAGATTTCATCAAAGATTGGCTGAGTTATTAACGTTTAAAATTGAACACGACAGAACGACAGAACGACAGAACGACAGAACGACAGAACGACAGAACGACAGAACGACAGAACGACAGGTTGATTAATGGTACCACTACGCTAAGGCTCACTCACTTCGTGGCTCGCCCCACAAGGGTCTTTACCACTGAAAAGAGACCTTTGCAAGCAATCACTTTGCAGCAAGACAATCTCCCATCCAGACGAATTTATGTTTCGCCTCAATGCCATTGCCTTCGCCAAGTAGTTCAATGAACCCGGAATTTTCTATTTAAACTTTTATAAGCGTTTTAAAAGTGTCTTTTGCGGTATTACAACCTTTGTATCGCCCGCATTCTGCACATTAATCGGGATTTTTTCATATATATGTTACAAGGATTCAAGATATGTAACAATGTCTGAGTTTCCAGACAGATGGCATTAATAATTACACAACGTTCTGAAACTTATTGTTTGTATGCAGCTACGTAATAGATTGTAGCACAGCTACTTATCAACTTGGACATAAATAATACATATTAATTGATAATAATACAGACGGCCATTTATATGTCCATTTAGCACATAGTAACTAAACTGCATGCTAAGGCTCCAGTCATCTCGTGGCTCGCCCCACGAGTACAGAACTAAAACAAGACTAAAATAGGCCTACAACAACTGTAGGCCTGGGTTTACTGCACTTAATAAGTATGACTCGTGTGCCAATAGATATCTATTTCGTTACCCACGGTTTGGTAATACAGAACCTTAACAGTTTATAGGTAATGCCAACAAATACTATTGTATAGTAGAGTATCTTCATTGGCATATCTTCTAATACGTTTGAGATAAAGTGCGATAGGTATACAATTAAATCAGCTGGTTATTCAGGGGTACCATAGGGAGCGTGTTCTTCATACAGTAGCTTTTGCGTTATCGCTGCGTGCCCAAGGTAAATATTATCAGTGTCATGTTCGGAATTGAAAAATAGCTAAGCATAGATTATTTAATAACGAAATTTTTAAATGTTATATTATATACTTTGAAATACATCTCATTGCATTGGTTTGAGACTATTGATGACGACTATTTTTACTTACAATAGAACAGGGGTCTACTGCATGACTGAGTTCCAATGCAAATTATAACGAAAGTTAATCCCAACTCCATGAGAGGATATAAAACCGAGAAATAGGCACCCATTTAAAATACCTACAGTAGGTCTAATAATAATTCCTTGTATTACTGAAAATTATCATATAAATTAAATGAAAATGGCGCCTCCGGTATTTCCGAATAAATTTCCTGACACTATAGAAACCGAGGAACACAAACAATTAGTCAAAGATGTGAGAAATACTTTCATAACCAAGTTCCAGGCGTCTATAGACGATGAAACATATTATCCCGAAGATGTTTATATAATAGACAAGGAAGACTGGTGGGTTTGGTGTTTTATCCGGAATCACCATCTAGATAAAGACGTATTGGCTACCGCAGTGGACAATATAAACAAGAGTTTAACATGGCGCAAGTCGTATGGGGTTCGCGATATTAGCACATCAACAGTTAGTCAAGAAATATTGAACAAAGGACAAATGTACGTACATGGGGAGGATTTGAATGGTAATAAGATGATTCACAACCACGCGCGACTCCACAACAAGGCGATGACCGCTGAGACACAGAAAGTCTTCGTTTTACATCTAGAGAGGGAATACTTCCAAGCTAAAGGGGAAATAAAGTTTATTTTATTTAGTGACATGCACCAGGCTGGGATGGGCAATATTGATATGGAGTTTACCAAATTCACGGTAAATTGTCTCAAGGAATATTTCCCGGCGGCCATGAGGTACGTTTTGGCTTACGAAATGCCAATGATTTTCAGCGCAGCTTGGGCCGTCATCAAACAGTTTATGGGGAAAGAGGCTGCTGCCCGAGTTATAATGGCCAAGAAAAAGAACATTCAAGAGTTTATAGCCCCCGAGTATCTCTATCCTTATATGGGGGGAACAAACAGTTATGTTTATAGTTATAGTAATGGTGAGCCAGCCACAGAGAGCGGTTGAGTTCATTTGATTAGCAGTTAACAATTAAAGTACAGCAATTATTAACCTGTTGACTTTGGTTTTGCAAAATCAAGCTAATATCTTAGACAGCCATTTAGCCTAATATACTTTCGCCATTATAAAGCATACACTAGTAGGTGGGGTTTGTATATTGGCCCTGAAAGCTGAAAATTTGCTTCGTGTTATTATTATTTCGCATCAATCATTATTCACATTTATCATATAAATATAATATTGTAATTGCCAGCAGAAATTATATTGTAAGCCAAGAAAACACTAAATTTATAATAACTTTTGAGTGTGTGAATGGAATTAATTATAATTACGTGCAAAACTTTTATAATTCGAGTGAATTTTGAATAAGAATTTTGATTCATAAATAATAATAATTAATCAAATATTGATGATCTCTCCAAGTCTTTGTATTAAATGTAATTCCGTCTCAATATTATAGTATCCCCCCCCCCCCCCCCCCCCCCCATGACGACTACAATAATGATATTAATGTTCCAAAAAAGTTGAATTATTTATCTTCACCTATATGCAAAAAGTTTATATAATAATTAAAGAGAATTTAATATATTATTTTTATATTTTATTTTATTTTATTTTATTTTATTTTATTTTATTATGGTTGATATGTATATATATTTTGATATGGCTTTCAAAACAATGTCCATTGAACAATCGTATGAATAATTTCCAATATAATTATTATTTTACTTTACAACCACCTATCACTAACTAAAGTAATAGAGTCTTTCCGGTATTAAAACTAGTGAAAGAAAGTCGATTAGTTTTTAGATAAATATTGATATTTGTGTTAACCTTTTCTAAAAGTTTCCTAGTATTATTAAACCTAGGGTTTTCACCCTAGTTTACACTATTTCACCCTATTTTACACTATTTTAAACTCTTTCACCCTATTTTACACTATTTCACCCTATTTTACACAATTTCACCTTATTTTACACAATTTTACACTATTTTACACAATTTTACCCTATTTTACACTATTTCACCCTATTTTACACTACTATTTTACACAATTTTACCCTATTTTACACTATTTTACACTATTTTACACTATTTTACACTATTTCACCCTATTTTACACTATTTCACCCTATTTTACACTACTATTTTACACAATTTTACCCTATTTTACACAATTTTACACTATTTCACCCTATTTTACACTATTTCACCCTATTTTACACTATTTCACCCTATTTTACACTATTTTACACTATTTTACACAATTTTACCCTGTTTTACACAATTTCACCCTATTTTACACTATTTTACACAATTTTAACCTATTTTACACTATTTCACCCTATTTTACCCTATTTCAAACTATTTCACCCTATTTTACTCTATTTCAAACTATTTCATCCTATTTTACTCTATTTCAAACTATTTCATCCTATTTTACACAATTTTACACTATTTAACCCTATTTTACACCATTTTACACTATTTCACCCTATTTTACACTATTTCGCCCTATTTTACACTATTTTACAGAATTTTACCCTATTTTTACACTATTTCACCCTATTTTACACTATTTTACATGCGGCTACGAAGCAGTGCGGTGCACGTTGCGACCCGGTTCATAATTTATCAAAGTTGTGAAAACGTCCTTTGGATATCTCTATCCATATGCATCGCGCGACAGAGTTTAATTAAACAGATAATTTCACTGAGAGTTACCAAGTCTATAACGATCCCAATCACAGAGATTAACGGTGTTCCTTGCATCAGCATCCGATGAAATATTTCCTCACATCCTTTGACCTGCATTACCGAAAATCACATTAATGTGTAAAAAGATGGACATTATTTAAATTACAGCTATATTTACAGTGGTACCTTACCTTACTTGAATATATCAAGGACTTCTAGAACATGGCATATTCTATAAATACATTATATAACATAGTGTATATATTAGTATTACTTAATGAATACACCATTTTGGGAAAATATTTGCAAATTAATTTTTATTCGATTATGATGTGAAATTTAACGGATATTTCAATCTGAAAACGGCTTAGCAGTTTAGGCCTAGCTCTTTTTAATTTTAGAGTTATCATACATCTTTTTTATCATACACTTTTAATAATCTGAGAACAATTGAAAATAATATTGGTGCAACTATGTTTAACTGCAATTTTCTAAGAATATTTTTTTCCCGACTTTAGTAACTTCATAACCCTACTACATCTAAAAAATTGTTCGAAAATGGTGTACCCCCCCCCCCCCCCCCCCCCTTAAATAAATACTACACTATGTTCTGGAAGTCCTAAGACTAAACATTTCCTCTGCCGCTTCTTCTACCATCTCCACTTAACATAGATTAGACATTGTTTTAACATATATTATAACGGTTCTAACCGATATTTATCTTAAAATTTATTGCGACATATCAGTGTGTCTAAGTCAATCAATTTCCGATAATACTGTACTATACGTACAGTACCCTTTCTCATTCCTTTTGTACACAGTGATGCTATTTTTTGTATTAACCGTTTATTATAGTAACTATTTAACAAGCTTAACAACCAACCGTATGTTTAAAGATATCCTCATCCCAGTTGGCGCTCGTGACACAAGAATCGGTAGAGTTCGGCGTATTGCTGAAATCAACCCAAGTGCAGCATGACCACGGAATCGTTTGTTTACCTTGCCAACGGTAACTAATGCCTAGATCCCCAGTCATGAAGTGCCCACTCGCCCTAGTATCATCAACACCAACGCCCGTTGGACCCATATTACCCATGTCACCCACGGGACCAAGGCCCATTGCTGGGTGAGCGAATTCCAAAAGATGGCGCTTCGTTACGCTTGGCTGGTTATTTTCAGTCGATGAATAGGGTTGGAGATCTTCACGTGTTTTCATGATCCTATTTATATATATTCATACATTCTTACACCAATATTAAGTTACTGGAGACTAACATATTGAAGTTGTTCGGTACGGTACATAATGTAGCAGTTAATATCCCGGCAGGATATATAATTTGTTCTTTATGTCCCGGAAAGATATACAGTGTTGCATAGCAAAGAAATACAGGCAGTTAACTTTACCGATCATACTGCTCTGTACATTTGGTTTCATTCAACCTTCATTAGTTAAGCACTTCGTAAAAATACTGGTAGAAATATTGAGTTCACAGTCAAAACGAAACCATCACATATCCAACACAATCTGAGTGTCGAGAAGTTACCGATAGGCCATAAATTTACAGTAAGTTAAGTTTGTAAGTTAGTTTTAAAGTCTCGTAAACCTCTAACTTGTTATGATTTCTCGAACAGGGCAAAGGAACTACTACTACTACTACTACTAGGATCGGCATGCTGCATTGCAGCTGCATTTTTAAGAATGCTCTACCGGCTTATCGACAAAATTGCACCGCCACAACTCCCTATCACCCATGACATTTGCTAGATTATCCGCATCTTCAAGGCCAGTGTCCTTTAAGATGCTTCTCAAGAAAGTCATGGGCTGTCCACCATGCTTATTCACTCCATGAGGCTGCCAAAGTACAAGATTATGCACTGGCTGGTCCTCACGGCGAAAGCAATGTCCTGCAAAGCGGAGGCGATTTTGTTCTCTTTTGTTGGGGGAACCAATGAGACACCTCCAATGTTATATAGTGTCTCGTTGGAGATATGTGCATTCTACTTCACACAATGAACCGGGCGTAGCATTCTTGTTAATGTGCCATCCAGAGATTTGGTGTCCTCAGCAGTTAGAGCCCAGCATGGACTCCCATAGAGGAGTACTGGAACTACTGCTGCTCTAAATAATCGGACCTTAAGTTTCCGATTAATTCTCGGTGACTTCCAAATCCTGGAAAGCCTATTCAAGGCTGCCCATGCCTTTCCCTTACGTATTCGAAGGTCCTCACCTGACTTCCGGATCCATGATCCCAGGTAACAGAAGTCATCCACATGCTCAAGCATACCATCTTTTGAGCTTATGCTCATCCGATCAGAGACTTGCTGAGGACTTGCAAAGGAACTACTGTACTGTACAGTACGTACAACAACATCACAATGCGTCACCACATCGAGCCCATTACATTTTGGTTGACTGACAGACACTTAATTAATATAAATATATAAACTCACCTCTGCAGATCGGTTTGGTTGTAGTCTTTAGCTCCTCCAGCTCCACAGCAGCCCCATTTCGACTGGATTGTAAACAGAAACACAACATCTGGGTTGTTCAGATCCTCTGCGGTGTAATATTTGCTATCGATAATTCCAAGTAGATGGTTTGAGAAGCAAGAAACTAAAAACCTTTCAAATCCAAGCACAATAACCAATCCTGTGTATCAAAATTACATGAAATCAATAACAAATCCAAGCACAATAACCAATCCTGTGTATCAAAATTACATGAAATCAATAACAAATCCAAGCACAATAACCAATCCTGTGTATCAAAATTACATGAAATCAATAACAAATCCAAGCACAATAACCAATCCTGTGTATCAAAATTACATGAAATCAATAACAAATCCAAGCACAATAACCAATCCTGTGTATCAAAATTACATGAAATCAATAACAAATCCAAGCACAATAACCAATCCTGTGTATCAAAATTACATGAAATCAATAACAAATCCAAGCACAATAACCAATCCTGTGTATCAAAATTACATGAAATCAATAACAAATCCAAGCACAATAACCAATCCTGTGTATCAAAATTACATGAAATCAATAACAAATCCAAGCACAATAACCAATCCTGTGTATCAAAATTACATGAAATCAATAACAAATCCAAGCACAATAACCAATCCTGTGTATCAAAATTACATGAAATCAATAACAAATCCAAGCACAATAACCAATCCTGTGTATCAAAATTACATGAAATCAATAACAAATCCAAGCACAATAACCAATCCTGTGTATCAAAATTACATGAAATCAATAACAAATTCAAGCACAATAACCAATCCTGTGTATCAAAATTACATGAAATCAATAACAAATCCAAGCACAATAACCAATCCTGTGTATCAAAATTACATGAAATCAATAACAAATCCAAGCACAATAACCAATCCTGTGTATCAAAATTACATGAAATCAATAACAAAAATTTTGGAATTTTGGTAAAATGTTTTGTGCATAAAATCTATTTACATAATTGTGTGAAATGTACCACTTATCGTTTGTTATTATAACACTAGTGTGTTATAGGTACACCACCCCTCAAATTTTTTTTTAAATTAAAAAAATTTGTTTAATTTTTTTTTAAATTAAAAAAAATTTGAGGGGGGTGGGTGTACCTATAACACACTAGGAGGGTGTTTGTTTTAGAATAAATATTTGACCTTCTGACAGTAAGATGGTAGCTAGTAATTTTGATTTTGTGTTAGCTAGTACTTTTTATTAGCTAGTTAAAAAAATAAAAAATATAATTTAATCCTCAATTATCTTTTTATTAGTAATTTATAGAATATATTGGTGATACGGAAATAGCCTAAATAAAAGGGGCACTACAAATTTTCTTTTGTAATTTTAAGATCACTAGCTACCTTTAAAAACACTAGCACCATAATAAAAAATAATAGCTATCCTCTCTCAGAAGGTAAAATTTATGTTTTACAATAAAAAAACATCATGATAATATCCATTAACTTGGTTAAAAATTTTATTTTGTAATTTTAAGATCACTAGCTACCTTTGGAAACCCTAGCTACCATAATAAAAAATAATAGGTATCCTCTCTCAGAAGGTGAAATTTACGTTCTAGAACACAAAACATCATGATAATATGGAAACTCATGTTAAGTAATGAAAAAATCATGTTAACATGGTGAAAAATTGATCAAAAATTAGGTACTCGAAATTTGGTTTTGTAATTTTAAAAACAGTAGCTACCTAAAAAAAACAGTAGCTACCATAATAAAAACACTAGCTAACGTCTCATAGAAGATGGCATTTATGTTCTAAAACAAAAAACCTCATGATAATAGCCATTAACATGGTCAAATAAATGGTCAAAAAGTGGGTACCCATAACATAGTAGTGCCCACCCCTCTTACCTCCCGTAAGCGCAAGGAAAACTAGAATAAGCGCACCGATAAATATTCCTATAAGCATCTTCTTCTTGAGAAGAATAGCACAGCAACCCCAGCAACTGAGGGTCACGCAGAACGACCCAACCAGCAAACTTATGTATCCAATAAGATAAAATCTCGCCAAACCGGTTACCGATAACAAAGATTCGCCAATGTTACCGTAAACCATAACACCGACAGCGATGATGAAACAACCGAGAATGAGAAACAAGCTGTTCACGATGTAAAGGAAAGTGTTAACACATCTAATCTTTGTTTTAAGGGAAACTCTTTTATTTTCAAGCTTTTGTAATTGATCAACGGTGGAGAGAGCTAGACTAGGTCTACTATTCGCCAACGATGGTCTACTTCCGGTCTGTTCTCGAATGCTTTTGTCGGCAGATTTAACAGAAGCTCGTTTCACAGACGACCGACGAACAGAAGTAACTGAAGCGTCGGGTATTATTTTCGTATCCGGGTTTTTGGCTCCACGAGCCTCGGATGGTTTTGAAAGTGGTGATAATGGAATTGATGACGATGGTGATTTTGGTTCTAATGGAGAGGCAACCCCTTCATCAGGGACATCAGTGAGTTCATCATTATCGTCGCTTGATGCTGAATTAGAATCCGTCTCAGACATATTCTCACAACTCACTAGTTAATTGCTAACCAGATTAACCTTCCTGGTTAATTTAAGGTAAGATGTGATAATAACAGCAATACAGTTCAGGCAGACCTACTGTACAGCAATAGTACAGTGCAGTACATCAGTTATTTAGATAAAAATTACCACAATGAAGATAAAAAATAATGAAATTTATACAACGGCGTAGATAATACTATTCTGGAATTAAACAATTCAAAATTTGTTAACACAATAACAACTAGGCTAAACTAAATTTAATAATTTAGTGGCGAATCCGAATATGTAAGATATTTATTCTCATCATGTTTCATTTTGGGCATGAGACCCAATCCTGGCATTGCTATGCTGGGTAGGCCTACCCACTTTTTAACCAATTATTTGACCATGGTAGCTAATATATTTAAAGGTAGCTAATATTTTTAAAGGTAGCTAATATATTTAAAGGTAGCTAATATTTTTAAAGGTAGCTAATATATTTAAAGGTAGCTAATATTTTTAAAGGTAGCTAGTGTTTTTAAAGGTAGCTAGTGATCTTAAAATTACAAAAGAAAATTTGTAGTGTCCCCTATATTTAGACAATTTCCATAAAATCAAGATGTTCTAGAAATTACTAATAGAGAAATCAATTTTTCACATATTTTACGTTTGTTACTATGTTTGTTACATATACAGTAGGCCTATATTACATGGGAAAAAGTAGAACCTTTTTTTCTCTATTCTCAAGGCATTTTATTTACCGAGCGTCAGCGAGAGGTTAATAAAGAAATATATTATAAAGAAAAATATTGAAAACAAATGTTCTTCGTTTTTTTCCAATGTAATATGTAATTTTATTCTTAAATTAATAATAATAATAATAATAATAATAATAATAATAATAATAATAATAATAATAATAATAATAATAATAATAATAATAATAATAATAATAATAATAATAATAATAATAATATTGGATTTATTGGTACTTTTAAAATTACAAAATAAATTTACAAAATTGGAACTTTTTGTTGCTTAATTCTTTAATAAATGATAGAGCGATATAAATAGTGCTACAAAATACATAAACCATCTCTTAATAACATAGAGCGTTATACATATACACCATGTCCCAGAATATAGTGTCGTAATTCAGTGACACGCCCCCCTAATTTTTTTACAAATCGTAATGAGATTGCATGAAATTTGAAACATAGATAGTTTCACCGACCACTGACTGGGTGAGCCAGAATTTTTATTTTTGCTTTCAATCTTTAGCTACATGTGTTTAATAAAAAGTGTCTCCAGCGATATTACACCAGTTACACCGCAGTTATTCTTCTACCTTATAGCTGTTTGTTGGTACCATTGGAAAGATGGCAATGCACGGATTCCAAATATGTAACACAATTTGAATTTCGTTGAAAAATAGTGGAGATATGGGCGTTCAAATTTTGCATGGTTATGCACCTGCGCGAGGTTATTATATTCAATTTAATAAATGCATCATAATCTGCAATTCAAATTACTGTGGGGCGAGCGACGAAAGTAAGCAAGCTTAGCATACGGGTACCACTAACTCAATCGGTGTGTCTGTGGTTCTGTTGTTCTGTGGGGCGATCCACGAAGTAAGCGAGCATGGCGTAGTGGTACCATTAAATCAACCTGCCGTTCTGTTCCTGTCCAATATTTAAACGTTAATAACTCGGCCAATCCTCGATGAAATACTGAATTCTATCGGCATAAAAAGTAGGTTACTTTATATTATTATTTATATTGATTTCTACTATATAATCTCTAAAAACTATGTTCACTTTCAAGGTAGTATTAGCAGTTCCTTTCAGATGCTGCGCTTTAAATGCTACAGAGTTAATAGTGCCACTGTTATGTACATCCTTTAGGGACGTAGTATTATGTACTCACACTCACTCAGGACTCAGCCGACCTTAATACGGGAATACACTGATTTGCTGACTAGTACCAATTTTGCTCATGTATAAGGAGAATTTCAGCTCACTCATGTTGGTATTAAGAAATAGCATAAATATCACACAAACCACTTGAATTTGAACCGAAATAGTTACTCGAACTTCCCTTCTGCTTACCTCTTAATAATAAAGAAAGTTAGTTGAGATTATCGATTACGTATACGTATACGTGTTCTCCAAATATAAACATCGAGCAATTATATTACCAAATAAACAATGAACAACAGTACAAAGCAGTAAAATACCGGAGGTGACGGCAATAATGCAGTCTAAGAAGCATCAGACCAGTTAATGTATTTAATGAATTGATCAGTGAGTGGTTAAATGAGTTAGTGTAGATAGTACAGTACTGCATAGGTAACTGTTACAGTGCTCTATAATTTATGCCACAGTTCTTTCGGGCTCGCACTATCAGACTGCCAGAATTTAGGTATGCACTACACTGAAGTACTGTATCAACAAAAAGGTGAGTCATACTCATATAATTCTCGGAATTTTTGTCAAAACTCCAATCAAGAATCCAGTAATCCTTGTCAGCTGCCCGTAACTCATGTGTAAGCGGATTCAATTCCGTACATCACCCACCTAAAATGGGATTACTGGCATTTAACCAATATAGTTGGCGATGTGAGATTACCAATAATAATCTCACCTCATAACCAACTGGGGCAACACACACCGTAAGCCACAGAGAGAGGTGAGAGGTCAAACCACCTCAGAGGGACAAACAAGCTAGTAAGGCTAGCACCAAGGGATAACGGTAACAGGGAGTGGCGAGGTGACAATTAATCAGGTTAAGCCAATAGTGGATGGGAAAGCACATTGGGGAGGATAACAGCGCATCTATTGGATATTAAGGCCACCCTGTAGTGTAGGAGTAATCTAACATTTGTCAATGGTATAACCGTTGTGATTATTAATTATTAGTTTAGTTGGTTTCCTTACAGTTGTGAGACCGGAATAGTTTTGACCGTCGTCACTAACATTGTGTTGCATGCTATTATATTCAGACTGTGCTATTATCAATTACTGTCATTATTAACACTTAGTTATTCAGTAACTCAGTTATTTTGAACGGCCTTTGGCCTAGCATATCCAGTGAACGCAGCTTAGCAGCCCATGGACGCGGCAATGCGTACATCACACACCGGTCGGGATCTATACTGCCAACTCAAAGGTCCCATCACAGTCAAAACTATCAAGTCAAACCGAATAAACTGTGACCACAACGACAACACAACGAGGTCAAGATGAGCGAACAACACACACCCCGAGGTTCAGAAAGGGGAGGAACTCTGCCGCGCACCCAGAGCGATAGAGACCAAACGATTTGGGAGGCGGCGACGAGGCGGTACCGGCCCGCCACACCGGATTCGCCAACGTGGGACGCTCCGGACATCGAGGAGGAGGGCGGCCGAGTACGAGGAGTGAGGGGGAACAAGTCGACGCGAGATCATAGCGGCGGACGAGGTACCGAAGTCGCCTACCAACCACTGGCCGAGGGCGGCGAATGGCCCACCGGAACAGCGACGGTGGGGCCGACGGTACGGCGCCGGACGAGGAGGGAAGGTAAAGTCCAGGAGGAAGACGTCGGAACGAGCAATCGCCTGCGACGAGGATATAACGCCACCAAGAGACTGTTGAAGGACGCTAGGGAGGGGAGAAAGGTAGACCAGCCCAAGTTGTACCAAAGGCTAGGTGAGTGCAACAAACACTTTCGTTATCTAGTCCGATTTGGGCTCGGGGAACTAGCAAGTGAGAGGGCGAGGGGGGTCACCACAGAACTGTTTGAATTGTGGCGATCCGAGGTGGTGGAGGCCAGTGTTGTGTATGTGGGGCCTTATCGGGTAGTTGCGAGAGGGATTAAGTTAGTGGGATGGGCGGATCCGCACGACAGCGAATTCGAGGTTAACCCCGAAGATTCGGTGTCGTCAGTTAGTAGGAATCCCAGCAAACGCAAGAAAATTAGTAGAACGGGCAGGCGACGGGAGTCCGTCGCAACCGAAAAGTCCGCTACATCCTCCGCGAAAGCAAGAAGGGTGTTAGAGATAGATCTGGCATGTCAATTAGATATTGTAGCGCTGGATCAAAAGGAACTAGAGAGACAGCTGGATGAGGGGACTGCATTACTAGAGAGGGAGAGGGAATTAGCGAGAGAGTGTAAAGAGAGGGCCGAGAGGGTGGCGAGAAACTATAGAGAGCGGGAGGAGAGAGAAATGAGTGAGCGCAAAGAGCGAGAGACAAGGGAAGAGAATGAGCGCAAAGAGCGAGAGGTGAGGGAAGAGAACGAGTGCAGAGAGCAGGAAGCGAGGAAAGCTGAGAGGATTGAGAGAGAAGAGAACGAGCGCAAAGAGCAGGAAGCGAGGAGGGCTGAAAGGATTAAGAGAGAAGTGAACGAGCGTAGAGAGCGGGAAGCGAGGGAGGCAGAATTAGCCAATCAGAGTATTAGAGAGGATAGAGAAAGAGAGAGGGCGGGCGGGCAAACGTTTGCGGGGCGATATGCATACCCAGTTGAGGGGGTTAATGCAATACCAGGCAAAACAGAAGTGCCGATTAGAACTGGCAAAAATGGGTTTATCAGAGAGTGAGGCTGGTTCAGGAAGTATTTATCAGGAACCAGAGGTAATGGAAACCTTTGTTAATACCCTACTTACAGGTACCGGACAATAGACCCAATACTGGTGTGACCGGACGGATGGGGGGGGGGGGGGGGGTCATAACAATACGTTTAATGAAGTTAATATTAATAGTACCATGATAGATAACCCTAATACTAATGAAACTTTTCTTGCAGGAGATAATATTTTGCCTGGTAATAAATCTAATATTGGTGCACAAAATAATTTAAGTAATAATATAAATACAGGTGACCAAAATAATTTAAATAATAATTCAGATAAGAATATAATAAATAACCCTGGCGGAATTAATCAAAATAATATAATTAATAACGTAACAAATCAACAGGGCGAGACTATTAGCGGTGCAATTAATATAAACGTAGGGGAAACAGGCAATTTGCCTAGTGAGAGCCTACAAGGCCACGCAGTTGCGCAGGGAGGAACGAGGGTGAATAAACCCAGTGATGGTAGAACTAACGCGTCGACTGGAAGTGAACATGGGGGGCAAAATAAGAGGTGACGGGTTGGGGGGGGGGGGGGCTACGGGCGCCCCACTGCAACCAATTAATGACGAGAGGAGGGGACAGAGAATGCCCCACAAGCGTTGGCAGATAGTGCGCGCAGTGAGTTAAGTGAACCGTGGCACCCGACGACGGACGAGAGGGGGGGGGGGGGGGGGGGGGCAGAGAATGCCCCACGAGTGTCGGCAGATAGTGCGCGCGGTGAGTTAAGTGAACCGTGGCACCCGACGACAGAGGATAGTATGGGGACTGCGAATATCCCCGGGGCCATCCAACCGGGCAGAGGGAGGGACGTTGGTGCCGTAAGCGGCCAAAGGAGGAAACGTCGAGCCCACTCGGAAGATGGAAGAAGAACAGTGGAGTTCATCCGGGAGGTTGAAATGAGATCTCATGAGAGAGGACATTACGCTGAAGTCAAAAGAAGCGAGGAGGGACGATGAAGTGTTGCTACGGGCAACCAGAGAGGAAGGACGGACAGTGAACCGTCGATAGTCGAAGTGGAGAAGGAGAGCCAGTGGGGTCATACCTCGGGAGATTGACGTTGCCCCGGAGAAACACAACCTGGTGAAATATACCACACACCAGGAGAGGGGTACAGAGTGTACCGGTACGAGGAAGAAGACAGGAGAGGGGATCGGAGGGAAACTTCCCATCGGAACGTAGCTGCCAATCGAGAATACGGTAGTCGCGGGGAGGAGCTCTCGGAATACTCAAGAAGATTAAACCTCGATCAGGAAGGACACAGAAAGACTGCAGGACACACTGTAGGGCTTACTGCACATACAATAGGCCATGCTGGGAGAGATAGTGTAGGCGATAGGGTAGCGCGAATGATGGGATTAGACCCGGAGGTCGCAGCATACATACCGGTCAGTAGGCAAGAACCCGATAGGCCTATACTGGTACGTGCACACCAGTATGACTATAACATGCATGGATACAATATATAACTAGGGGAGGGGGGGGGGGGGGTATTGCAGATACATGTATGGGCCCTAATATAGTAACATCAACCCCAATACCAAACATAACTGTTCGCGCTTTCAGACCTTTGGCAGTTTAACCCGCCAAATTAGAATGTCTTCTAGATAATAAATCGCTTTTTAGTCTATGACAAGTATTTGATTCACTACACTAGTCGAAACCAATCCGTGCGCGACCATTCACCCGCTGGATATTCCCGGGAGATTGGGTTCGACGGTTTAATTTTTATTGCTATGTAAGCCTAATGTATTATTCGACTGACAGTATTATATAATCTCTGACAATATTATTCACCTTCGGGAATATTAACAGTTCCTTTAGGACGTGGCGCTTTATCTATATAAACAGAGTTATGACTTAAACTACTCACAACGATATGGCTTAATTATAATTCACATATATGGCGCATTCTTTAGGAATGCTTCTTTAACAGACTCACTCATACACAATGCTGCACAATACTGCACACTAATCTGCCAATCTTCACTGATTTTAGTCACATATAAAAGGAACACAGGCTGACTCATGTAGGGTCTATCAAATAACATTGGATTCACTTCAAACCACTTTAACATAAGTCACAATCGTTATTGGTAACCTTTCTCTCTTACCTTCGGTATATCAAGAATATTGGGTTTCGGGGTGATTTATCGTTATTCCAAATATAATAATTCATCAACCATATTATGAAGAAATGACAGTAAATAGCAGTATAACACAACAACTGAACACTGATTGTTATGAGTTTGCAATGTTTCAGCAGTCAGGATGTATGATAAGTTATCAGTAGTCATTAGATGCGTTAAAGGATATATGCCCTTTATAATTAAACCTACTAGTGTACGACTAAAAAGCAGTACAGCACAAAATACTTCCAAGCCGTTCTTTCTTTGGCTCAAGACTGAATGTAAACACTGCACATAGGCATTGCGTCATTTCTCGGAAATTTTCTGTACAAGGAGCCACAAAAACGCTCTCATTGGCTGACTGAACTGAGAGACGCCGTAGAACAAAGGAAATCAACACGTATGAATGTCAGCTGTTAACCGTAGTCATAGTAACTACTGTTCAAGAGTAGCTATCACCCTTTTGCGTCACGAATTGCCATAGAATCATAAAATATGCCTTTCACAGTACACATACGGAGGAAATAGGTCTTAGATCCTCTAAAAACACCGATACAGCAATAATACGGTCTCTTACACTTATTAAATCAACTACAGAGTATTTTAATGTAAAAGATAATAAAAATAACGGGGCAATTCAGCAAAGGCTTTTACAATAACATTGGTGGGGGGGGGGGGGGGGGGACAGGGTGACATTCCCCCATTACAGTATAAGCAATATACGCAACCAAAAACAAGAACCCCAAACCACTCTACTACTACTAGGATCGGCATGCTGCATTGCAGCTGCATTTTTAAGAATGCTGTGCCGGCTTGTCAACAAAATTGCACCGCCACAACTCCCTATCACCCATGACATTTGCTAGATCATCCGCATCTTCAAGGCCAGTGTCCTTTAAGATGCGTCTCAAGAAAGTCATGGGCTGTCCACCATGCTTATTCACTCCATGAGGCTGCCAAAGTACAAGATTATGCACTGGATGGTCCTCACGGCGAAAGCAATGTCCTGCAAAGCGGAGGCGATTTTGTTCTAGTGTCAAGCTTGGGGGAACCAATGAGACACCTCCAATGTTATATAGTGTCTGGTTGGAGATGTGTGCATTGTACTTGACACAATGAACCCGGCGTAGCATTCTTGTGAATGTGCCATCCAGAGATTTGGTGTCCTCAGCAGTTAGAAACCAGCATGGACTCCCGTAGAGGAGTACTGGAACTACTGCTGCTCTAAATAATCAGACCTTAAGTTTCCGATTAATTCTCGGTGACTTCCAAATCCTAGAAAGCCTATTCAAGGCTGCCCATGCCTTTCCCTTACGTATTCGAAGGTCCTCACCTGACTTCCGGATCCATGATCCCAGGTAACAGAAGTCGTCCACATGCTCAAGCATACCATCCTTTGAGCTTATGCTCATCCGATCAGAGACTTGCTGATGACTTTCAAAGTTAACTGTCAAAATTTTGGTCTTTCTGGAGTTAATAAAAAGACCAACACTAGAAGCAGCATGTTCTAATGAGCTGAGGAGCCGTTGGGCTCCCTCTAATGATTCTGAGAGTACTCCTAAGTCATCAGCAAAGTCTAGATCAGTTAGGTACTTGGCAGGATTTCCTCGACTTCTGGAGCCAGTAGGTGGAGTTATCATCACCCCATCATCATTATGATGATCTAAGGACATGCGTAGAACATAGTCAACCACAATAATGAACAAGAATGGTGCAAGTGTGTCTCCTTGGAGGACGCCCCATAACACTTCAAATGGTTCTGTGTCACCGTCAACAGTAGACACAAATGTTGTCGAACCATCGTATACTGATCTGATTGCTGCAATAATTTCATCAGGAATCCCATATAATGAAAGTATGCTGAACATACGTGAGCGAGAGACTGAATCAAAGGCCTTGAAGAAGTCAACAAAGATAACAGCCAGATGCCTGTCTTTCTTTTTTGATAATTCTTCAATAATCCTTCTAAGTGCCAAAATGGGCTCCATGGTCCCACGACCTTTACGGAACCCATTCTGATTTCCACGGAGCACTCCTCTCAATGGGATCCCTGATGCGATTTAATAGAATCCTATTGTATAGCTTTGCAGCAATTGAGATCAATGAGATTCCCCGAAAAGAACCATAGAGTGTTAGGTTGCCCTTCTTGGGAACTGGCACCAACTTATTTGTTTTCATTTCTTGTGGGACTCTTGTTGTTCAGTACATGTCTACTATGATGGGATAGATGAGCTTTAAACGCTCAGGTATTTTAAAGACCTCAGGGGGAACACCATCTACTCCACTGGCACGATTGGTCTTAATGCTCTTTGCAGCAGCCTTCACTTCTGCAAAGGAGATATTGCCAATGGGGATATCTGGGAGTACAAACCCCTTGGATCCAAACAAATCGTGCGACACAGAGATATGGAGGGGACCATTACCCCCGATGATATATCCCACCCAGGGAAAGTCGACGGGCCTGATAGGTGAACCGCACCCAACATCAAAGGAATCTGTATCCCTACCATCGAGCGCGCTGGAAGTACAAGCGATAGGAATGGCAACACTCATATACGCGCTGAAAACTAGGATCGAGCTGCCGCCAGTGGAGCCCTTCAAGTGCGATGGTAGTAAGCCGGAGGAATATCTACAATTCCGGCGCATGTACAGCAATGAAATCTTAATGAAACACCTCACGCAGGTGGCCTTAAATATCTACAAGTCTATACAGGGGGGCCAGCATACGACATTGTGAGGCAATACCAAGGTATTGAAGGAGGATTCACGACTGCATGGTGAGCCCTGGACAGGGAATTCGGGGCCATAAAGCGAAGATTATCCGACAAACCTTAAGGGGAATAACATCAGGCGGACTCACAGACAACCCTGTTAGCATCAAGACTTTCGCTAACAAAGTAGAAAAGGCGCTTTAAAGACTCTGGGTGCACCCTACGAACTCAATGCATCAAACAATATCACCACGATAGCGCAGGCACTACCAATCTGGCTGAGAAACAAATGGAGAAAGATCGCTTTCTCAACCTGAGAAAAGAAAGGTGCGGAGCCAGGGTTGGAGGAGATGTCGAACTTCCTTAACTACAAGGTTGAGTTAATAACGGATCAAGTCTATAGTGAGGACAGTCTCGGTAAGCTACCAAAAGTGGAATGGAGCCGACCTAAACCAGAACATAGTTCGGCGGATGCATTTCTGAAAGTGAGACAGTCGCTACCGCATGCGGCCACGCAGGGGACTTCTAGTCCACAAGGAGCTGGGAGTAGAGCCACGCCGTAGCAGGGACAGAAGCAAAACAACAACACAAACAAATACAAACCCAATACCCCCAGTAGGCCGAGTCCAAATATCCAAAACACTAAACCGCTAGATATGAATCTACGCGCAATTCGTGAAGCGCTATACAAGGAACGCTACAATCCCAATTACAAATGTCAATTGCATAGAAACGGGGCCCATAAGATCATAGACTGCAAGCATTTGCAGGCGTTGCTTAAACAAGACTGGGTAGCCTACACTGGTAAGAATGGACTATGTCATCGATGCGCGGTAGGAGGATACAGGTATGCCAAGTGCCAGGAACTGCCAATAAAATACGACGAGACTGATGTGACTGGAGGCCAGATGATGGCGACAACCACCATGGGAGCGAAGAAAAGGGGAATGGTACTACTCGGAGTGGTACCAGTGAGGATAATAGGGGAGGGTGAGCTATCTGTTACGACGCTAATGCTGGTTGATAGCGGAGCAGCATTCACGCTAGCGGAAAGTTGGGTGGCTGAAAAGATAGGGTTATGGACGAGGCCAAGCAAGATGGCGGTAACCACTATCTCGAGTAAGGACGAGGTCTTGAGGATGAGAATGGGGCGTTGCGAAATATCAGCGATAACACCAGGGTGCGATTATGGGGCTACCATCGATCCCATTCAAATAATAGAATCGATTAATATAAACGCCAGGCGGCCCACAAAGATCGAGGTCGAGCAATACCGATACCTGGATGAGATCGATTTCTCCGTACCCAAACTGGACGTCCCGAAAGTATCTCTCATAGTCGGCATGGATTGCCCGACAGCTCACGAGAGACTACGGACCATATTCGGCGAGGATAGGGAGTGAGACCCAGTGGCGATTCTCACGCCATTCGGATGGACGCTCAGCGGCCCAATTAAGACCAGAATCCCGTTTAGCGTGTCAGAATCCTCAGGGTGCATGTTCGCGGGGACAATTAGAGAAATTGAGGACAAAGGAGCAGAGGAACAACTCAAGAGGCTGCTACGGTAGGACTTTGAGGGATTGAAGGAGACCGGAATCGGAACCTCGGTGGAGGATAAACAGGCGCAAGAGAGCGTGAGGAACTCAATGAAATGTGAAGGGGGGCGATATACCATAGGGATGGTATGGAAGCAACCGAAGATGCCACTGCCAGATAATAAGAGGATGGCCTTGATGAGGCTTTGAAAGTTGAAGCAAACACTTAAACGGAGCCCCGAAAAGGATGAATACATTCACAAGACGATTAAGAAGTACATGGACAGAGGGTGGGCTGTGGAACTACCGGTCGATGAACCAAATACAGACAGGACCTACTATTTGCCACTGCATGTGGCTCTGGACCCTAAGAAGGGCAAACTAAGGCTGGTGGTCGACGCATCGGCCAAGACTAACGGCAAGAGCCTGAATGACTACCTGCTGAAAGGCCCCAATATCTACAACTCGGGGATAGAGGTCCTGTTAAGATTTAGAAATGGAAAGCACGCCTTCATGTGCGATATAGAGGGCATGTTAAATCAGGTGCGAGTGACGGAGGAGGAAAGCGATAGTCAGCGCTTCCTGTGTGGTACAACGGCGATGAAGAACCGTCGGAGATACCGATGTATAAGATGGTAGTGCAGAACATGGGGGCCAAGTCATCCTCATTCACTACGACTACAGCTGTGAGAGACACGGTGGAGGGCAAAGAGGGGGAATACAGTGAGCAGGCGATTGACATGATTCGATGCGGATTCTATGTGGACGATGGGATGGGATCTGGAAACATGGTTGGAGAGCTACTCGACATCTGGCGCGAAGTTCACGACATCCTAAAAGGATCGGGATTCAACCTCACAAAATTCCAGTCCAACTCTAAAGAAATTATGGAGGCCATAGAAGATAAACAACCAGAGATGAAGATGGATAAACCCACGATGGTGAAGGGACAGATTATGGCGGACAAGAGGAATGGGTCGCAGCAGAATGTGCTAGGGATCGTATGGAACTGGGAGACAGATGAATTGGAGTATCAACTAAGTCAGGCGGGAGCCGGCATCCATACTAAACGAGGCTATGTGTCATACATAGCGAGGATTTATGATCCCCTAGGTCTAGCATCCCTGTTGTTAGTCACGGGGAAACAGATATTAAAGAAGGTCTATAAATTGAAAGATGGTTGGGATGCGGAGGTCCCAGTGGAGATAAGTAGACAATGGGACAAATGGACAGGGAGCCTACAGGAGATGGGGACATATAGTATGCCATATAGGCACTAGTGTAAGTTGCTAGACTAATAAGCCAGCTTACTTATTATTAAGACCAATCGTGCCAGTGGAGTAGATGGTATTCACCCTGAGGTATTTAAAATACCTGAGTGTTTAAAGCTCATCTATCCCATCATAGTACCGAACATCAAGAGTCCCACAAGAAATGAAAACAAATAAGTTGGTGCCAGTTCCCAAGAAGGGCAACCTAACACTCTATGGTTCTTTTCGGGGAATCTCATTGATCTCAATTGCTGCAAAGCTATACAATAGGATTCTATTAAATCGCATCAGGGATCCCATTGAGAGACTGCTCCGTGGAAATCAGAATGGGTTCCGTAAAGGTCGTGGGACCATGGAGCCCATTCTGGCACTTAGAAGGATAATTGAAGAGTTATCAAAAAAGAAAGACAGGCATCTGGCTGTTATCTTTGTTGACTTCTTCAAGGCCTTTCATTCAGTCTCTCGCTCACGTATGTTCAGCATACTTTCATTATATGGGATTCCTGATGAAATTATTGCAGCAATCAGATCAGTATACGATGGTTCGACAACATTTGTGTCTACTGTTGACGGTGACACAGAACCATTAGAAGTGTTATGGGGCGTCCTCCAGGGAGACACACTTGCGCCATTCTTGTTCATAATTGTAGTTGACTATGTTCTACGCATGTCCTTAGATCATCATAATGATGATGGTGTGATGATATCTCCACCTACTGGCTCCAGAAGTCGAGGAAATCCTGCCAAGTACATAACTGATCTAGACTTTGCTGATGACTTAGGAGTACTCTCAGAATCACTAGAGGGAGCCCAACGGCTCCTCAGCTCATTAGAACATGCTGCTTCCAGTGTTGGTCTTTTTATTAACTCCAGAAAGACCAAAATTTTGACAGTTAACTTTGAAAGTCCTCAGCAAGTCTCTGATCGGATGAGCATAAGCTCAAAGGATGGTATGCTTGAGCATGTGGACGACTTCTGTTACCTGGGATCATGGATCCGGAAGTCAGGTGAGGACCTTCGAATACGTAAGGTAAAGGCATGGGCTGCCTTGAATAGGCTTTCCAGGATTTGGAAGTCACCGAGAATTAATCGGAAACTTAAGGTCCGATTATTTAGAGCAGCAGTAGTTCCAGTACTCCTCTACGGGAGTCCATGCTGGGCTCTAACTGCTGAGGACACCAAATCTCTGGATGGCACATTCACAAGAATGCTACGCCGGGTTCATTGTGTCAAGTACAATGCACACATCTCCAACCAGACACTATATAACATTGGAGGTGTCTCATTGGTTCCCCCAAGCTTGACACTAGAACAAAATCGCCTCCGCTTTGCAGGACATTGCTTTCGCCGTGAGGACCAGCCAGTGCATAATCTTGTACTTTGGCAGCGTCATGGAGTGAATAAGCATGGTGGACAGCCCATGACTTTCTTGAGACGTAATTGACACTAAATGGATTTCTTTTTAAACTGATAGTAACTATATGTAAAGTGATGAAACATTGTACAAGGTTATTTTTTGCTAGATTCCATGGATACATGGCAACTGCTAATCCATTTTTTATGGCGCCACCATTAAAATTATAGAGGGTCATATTGACAATATATTTGGAATGTTTCATGATTTTAGCCCAAGGGGAACACGTATTTGGCAATGGTTTAGAAAACTATCGATATTTACAAATTTTAAAATATACTTCAATTGATTCTCTGATGCCGGTTTAAAGGGGGGGGGGGGGGGGTAGGTCAAGGTTAGAATTCTGTAGAGTCAATAGAAAATGGTCTTTGCAAATGACCTCGTGTTGCCATGGGGAAACGGTACCCAAAAATTCACAATTGAGCTTGGCATCAGACGGATTCGGAATCAGCACAGTCGATTTAGCTTAAAACCGTTGGATGCCAGCCATTACCCAAATTTGCCTTCGCCATCATTATTTTGGCAAAAAGGAACCAGACTATTATTCTTATTGGCGGTTTGGTTAAATTTCTTAAATACCGATTTTTGTAATAGAATTGCTAAATTTTAATCTGTATCTGATAACTGAGCCTCGTGCTGCGCGAAGGCCCCACGAACGTGTATTAACTACCGGTATAGGGGTAAATCTTTTCGACCTACGCGTAGCTACGCGTAGTTTGTAACTTCCATTCCTGTCATTTACCGGTAGGGCCAGACTTACTGCGCTGCCTTTTTAACAACTACGCGTAGGTGTTTTAAAACTACGCGTAGTTATTTTGGAACTACGCATAGGTATTTTGAAACTACGCCTAGGTGCTACGCGTAGCTACGCCTAGGTGCTACGCGTAGCTACGCCTAGGTGCTACGCGTAGCTACGCATAGGTGCTACGCGTAGCGGTCCTGATAACAATGATTTTCCATTTCAGGTCCGGTAGGGGTGAATTCTGTCCGAGTTCGCTCGACCTAGTAGTAGTAGTAGGGGTGAATTGTTAGGCAAGGATCAGTATATGTTAGGTATCTGATAATCAGACAAATGGAATAACAAAATCGGAAACTCATATCTTTACATACAGCACTGGTAATAAATAATATTCGGCTGTTTCACATACAAACACAGAATGAATAAAAAGTAAACTCAAAATTTACGTCTCATGATTCAAGTATCTTTGTTTCCATTGGATTATTTAAATATTGTACAGTACCGGTGAAGTGGTTAAGCGAAAGCTGATAAATACTGCATATAATCAAATTGTTTGGTCAAATAACAAGTGCAACCAATCATGGTAGACAATTTAGTCTCCCCCTTCCCTTGTCAAGGGGTTAACGTAATAAATATATCCTTGCCCTATCGTGAACAAAGGCAATAAAAAGCAAAGAGAATCGATAAGAACCATCGGCCTATTTCCTTTGTAAACTATTTTTGAACTCTAAACATTATTAATAACACATTTTACCACCCGCAACGAATGAAGTGAAGAATATGTAGTCTTAGCGTATTCCTCTATAGAGTATACATGTATAGGATAAATTACTGTTGAAAGCATTTGATGGTTGTGGGTTGTTTATTGAACATACCGTATTGTGTCTTATTTTAGTACTGACTCGCTTGGAATACGTAGGCCTACTAATGATAAACGACGTATAGGCATAGTTATGGGTAGCACCTACGCGTAGTTATACGTAGCACCTACGCGTAGTTATACGTAGCACCTACGCGTAGGTCGCGTAGGACCTACGCGTAGCACCTACGCGTAGTTATTATTAAAACTCTGAAACTGGTGATATATGTCCCAATGTTGCGAACTACGCGTAGCTACGCGTAGCTACGGAGTAGGCCATCGCGTAGGTCGAAAAGATTTACCCCGGTATAGCATGCTTACTAGTCTGCTAGTAGCTACTACCAGCAGACGAGGTCAGCTCAGCACAGCAGCAGGCAGGCAGGTACAGTCTGGAGTCTGCGGTCTGAGTCTGACCTGATACTCTCAGTGCCAGTGAGTACAAGGACTATCAGTCGGTGAGAAGTTCTAATTTCGACTGAGTTGAAATTTAAACTTTATTTTTTTAACGCAATAATTTTTATTGTCCGTTTAAATCCCTCATGATGTCCTTTTTTTTTACTTTTTATGCCCTCCAGAAATTTACCCTTAGGTTCCATGCTACCGGTTTCTCTACTGCTGTTCTCTCAGGCTATCAGTACCGGCTGACCGGTATTCTGGTATTAGTATATTGTATATCAGTATATAGAGCACTATTTTGCAGTATTGCTGTATTGTACTGTTGTACAGTTGTATGTCTGTATGTACCTACAGATGTAGTTATATACTGTTACTGCTGTAGGCCTACTGCGTTCAGTCAGTCAGTCCTCAGTCCTAGACACTAGATCAGATATAATCTAACAGTCTAAACAATAATTAGCGGTGTTATTTTAATTACTGAATTATAGCAGTATAGTCTGATAGTACCGAACCGGTAGAACAGTAGGATACTGTATAAAACTATGTAGGCCTACCTGCCTACCGCTACCGGTATGTATTTGTAATTGTATATGTCATGTCAGTCAGTTAGTATTTGATTGTCAGAGTACTGGCAGACTGGAGTAGGCTGGTAGGTCAGTATCAGACAGGGATGGCAATTAGGTTTTAATATTAGGTTTTATTATTAGGTTTTAATAAAAAACCTAGTGTAAAAATTATTAGGTTTTATTGGGTTTTATTTCAGTCTGCCACGAGAGTGCAATCCGTTGGCCTAATTATTGGGTATGGGGGAAAAACCTCACATTTCGTTGTGTGCTAGAGTGCTAGACCTTCAAAGACGGTTCGATTAGACATTAACAGATTATCCAGTCGGGGAGTTCTATTTACAACTGAGTTGAAATTTAAACTTTATTTTTTAAAATTCAACTTTTGGAGAAGGGTTTAAAATTAAAATTCAACTTTTTTTTTAAAATTCAACTTTTGGAGTTGGTTTGGAAATACTGATAAATATGGAATTGGAAACCATTACTGGTATTCCATTGTATAATATTTATGACATAGGCCTATAGTGGTGATTTAATACATCTAACAGTCTAATAAATTCCTGTAGTATTTCAGCTAATTTGCAAATGTCAAATGTAATCACTTAAAATAAAATGTTTTTAAAAAATGTAATCCCGGGGGTGAAAGTTTTTATTCCATCGGTAATGAGGGTTGATTTTTCGAGTTACACCCATAAAGAGAATAAAAACACCCTTCTGTAACGTCTTGGGGCTAACTGCAGTACGCAGTACTGTACGTGTATGATAGTTTTGCCATAGTTTGGTGAGATTATTATAAGTTAATAAGTCATACTTGCAATTGCTTCACAGACTTGAGAATAGGCGCAATGAAACCGCAATGGTCGATTTAGTGGGTGTTACAACCTTCAAAACAGCAATTAAGTCATTGGTTCTCGAAAAATTTCTTAATTTTTGTATGAAAATTTCAGTAGGGAACATACCCTTAAATAAGCTCCAAAAGTGGGTTCTTATTTAAGGAAAATGGCTCTTATTTAGGGGTTTTTGGGCCTTTTTTGGATATTTTTTCGATATAATATGCAATAACTTGTTTCAGGAAAAAATACCGCATAATTTTATTTCACAATGTATAAGTTGGGTCTTTCTTGAACATAAAGCAAAAAACCAGAAAACATTTCACCGTCCGGTTTTTTTTCTACAAGCGTTTTAAAATTGCATCAAAAATACGACTAGTTCCTAAATAAGGGGGATTTTTTAAATTTACCTTATTTAAGATATCGAAATTGTACACATAAATACTAAAAGTCCCTAAATAAGAACTTTTTGACCTGGGTTTCTTATTTAGGAATACAATTGTATTCCAAAATCTGCACATTCCTTAAATAAAATAAATATTCCTTATTCCTTACAGTATGTGTTACACTTCTTTCATAATTCTTTGATTTATGTCAGTCTGTATATTGTTAATTGTTGGGTTAAGGATAAGGACAATGGTTGCACTGCACTCTATAAATCATCTATAGAATATCGTATCATAATGAAGTTGCTAGCACTGGCATTCTTACCTCACACGGTAGCATAGAATAGACCATTGATATTCAAAAGAATAGCCCATCTGAGCGCACATACATTGTCACGTATTTCGATGAAACATGACTCAAGTAACTGGACATCGCCGCACAGTTTCGAAAAACTAACTTGTGTCCTGCATTTCCTCTTCTGCTCCGCGTTACGCCCCACTGGATTATCCACAATGTTGTACTTGAAAGGTGTGAAAAGAGTGAAAAACCAGACTGCCAGATATCAATGTCATGTCAATAGACACAAAGATGGTTCGGTTGGGCATGGGCAGCTGATAGACGTTATGAAGGTTAAAGATGATGACTGGATGACGTTTTGGCTCAACTGGCTCAGGCATGAGTGGGACACGTTCGTGGGACCTTTGCGCAGCATGAAGTGAGCAAAGCCTTAGCTAGCCCTAGCTGATAGGGGCCCCACCCCATTAACATGATGTCTTTCGTTAGTCAGAGGTCATTCAACACAATACTCGTCTCCTTAATTTGCCTCATTGCGCTCGTTTGTTTTTTACCAAACTTCAGATTATTTCTAACCTTTTGACAGACTACATACATACTAAGTTTCGTTTAATTTCATCAAGGAATGACCGAGTTATTAGCGATAAAAATTTACAACGACGACAGACAACTCGTTAATAGCACCCATCCCATATGCTAAAGGCTTCGCTCACTTGAACGTGGCTCTCCCCCACATTCAATCCGGTTCGACGCAGTTTGTTGCTCGTTGTTGCTCATTCAGTCATTGCTGCTCATTGTGCTTTATTATTTCTCATTGTTGGTTATTGTTGCTCATTGTTGCTCGTTGTTGGTCATTGTTGCTCATTGTTGCTTGTTCGTGCTCATTGTTGCTCGTTAGTTGTACTTTATTATTGCTCGTTGTACTCTATTATTGCTCGTTGTTGCTCATTATTGCTCATTGTTACTCATTGATGCTCGTTGTTGTACTTTATTATTGCTCGTTCAATCGTTGTTCCTCATTATTGCTCGTTGTTTCTCGTTGTTGTACTTTATTATTGCTCATTGTTGGTCAATATTACTCGTTGTTGCTCGTTCAGTCGTTGTTGCTCATTGTTGCTCGTTGTTGTACTTTATTATTGCTCATTGTTGCTCAGTGTTTCTTATTGTTGCTCGTTGTTGCTCAATGTTACTCGTTGTTATACTTTGTTGTTGCTCAATGTTACTCGTTGTTATACTTTATTATTGCTCAATGTTACTCGTTATTTTGTTACTCATTGTCATTGTTACTCGTTGTTCCTCATGTCCTAATTATTGGTCGTTGTTTCTCGTTGTTGTACTTTATTATTGCTCATTGTTGCTCGTTGTTTCTCAATGTTGCTCGTTGTTGTACTTTATTATTGCTCGTTCAGTCGTTGTTCCTCATTGTTGCTCGCTGTTTCTCGTTGTTGCTCATTGTTGCTCAGTGTTGCTCGTTGTTGCTCATTATTACTCATTGTTACTCGTTGTTGCTCGTTGTTGTACTTTATTATTGCTCGTTCAGTCGTTGTTCCTCATTGTTGCTCATTGTTGCTCGTTGTTGTCCTTTATTATTGCTCGGTGTTTCTCAATGTTACTCGTTGTTGCTCATTGTTGCTCGTTGTTGCTCGTTCAATCGTTTTTCCTCATTATTGCTCATTGTTGTTCGTAGTTTCTCGCTGGTGCTCATTGTTGTACTTTATTATTGCTCATTTTTGCTCGTTGTTGCTCATTGTTGCTCAATGTTACTCGTAGTAGTCGTAGTTGCTCATTGTTACTCGTTGTTGCTCATTGTTGCTCGTTCAGTCGTTATTCCTCATCATTGCTTGTTGTTGTACTTTAGTATTGCTCAATGTTACTCGTTGTTGCTCGTTGTTACTCGTTGTTGCTCGTTGTTTTGTTACTCATTGTTCATTTGTTGCTCGTTGTTGCTTATTGTTGGTCATTGTTGCTCGTTGTGCATTTTTGCACCTATCCAATTAAGCTCAGAAGCTCCCTTATCTCTGCATCTTGCAGACATAATAAGAAACATTATATAAGGATATTTAATTTAATTTATTTAATTTAATATATGAGAAATGAGGCCAGTATTGGTTGACAGGATATACGCAATGCGTATCCCATTGCGCCTCATAATAGCCCCTCGTCAACAAGTCAACCCCATCGACTAGCGGCACTGGCTGTTTCAGCTGACGGCGTGACGGGGCTCTGTCGAAAAACGCGTCCCTGATGCAGTAAGGGCCCTCTTTTGAGGAGCAATATTATTATTGTCGCGGAACTGCTTCTACTCTCTGTGAGAAATTAGAAATATTTAATTTATTTAAGGAGTATCAGAGTATGCAGATTTTGGAATGAAATTGTATACCTAAATAAGAAACCCATGTCAAAAAGTTCTTATTTAAGGACTTTTAGTATTTATGTGTACAATTTCGATGTCTTAAATAAGGTAAATTTAAAAATCCCTCTTATTTAGGAACTGGTCGTATTTTTGATGCCATTTTAAAACGCTTGTAGAAAAAAAACCGGACGGTGAAATGTTTTCTGGTTTTTTGCATTATGTTCAAGAAAGAACCAACTTTTATATTGTGTAATAAAATTATGCGGTATTTTTTACTGAAACAAGTTCTTGCATATTATGTCGAAAAAATATCCAAAAAAGGCCCAAAAACCCCTAAATAAGAGCCATTTTCCTTAAATAAGAACCCACTTTTGGAGCTTATTTAAGGGTATGTTCCCTACTGAATTTAGGTTTTATTAGGTTTTTTTAGGTTTTATTAGGTTTTATTAGGTTTTATTAGGTTTTATTAGGTTTTATAAGGTTTTATTCAATTAAAGAAAAAACCTAATTTTGTTTTTTTAAAAATTAGGTTTTAACCATCCCTGGTATCAGATCAGTACAGCAGTCTGGCAGTAGGCCCTACAGCCAGACAGCAGTAGGTATGTACCGGCTGACCGGTATGTATGTCAGTACCGGCCAGGTTGGAATTCATGCATGAGCGCGCAGGTACGCTTTGTTGTTTTGAAATCACCGTGCACCTGAAATTGGCTCATCGCGCACCTCATCATATGTCATAATCCAAACAAAATCGCGCAGCTCATGTCATGCATATCTCAAAAAATCGCACAGTTCATACAGTCGGTGAGAAGTCAAAAATTGGACTTCAAGTCCAATTTTAGACTTCAAGTCCAATTTTGGACTCCAAAGTCCAATATTGGACTTTAGTAGGTCCAAGTGTACCCATGCTGCCATACTGTATATCGGTATTTAAATCAAAACTGCATCCCGTATCAGTACATATATATTACATAATTACAATGCAACATTATTTTAATGATCAAATTGATTATTATATGTATTATAAACAGGGATCGCACACGGACAGTCAGACATTAGTAGTTACTTTTTGCGCTAGTGGTATAGCTTTGCGGTATCCTTACTACCTTAGCGGTGTATACCGCGGTAGCGTAGTTGAGTTATAGCTGTATAGTTCATTCATACCCATACTGCCATACCTGTGGTATTTTCGTATGGCAAAAATAAGACTACTGTAAACTGTACTCTATTGCTATTATGTTATTGAGTTAATGTTTATTGACTAATTGTTTTGATTAGGTTCACCGTGTCAAGTACAATGCATACATCTCTGCATCTCCAACCAGACACTATATAACATTGGAGTTGGAGGTGTCTCATTCAGTCATTGGTTCCCCCAAGCTTGACACTAGAACAAAGCCGCCTCCGCTTTGCAGGACATCGCTTTAAGCCGAGAGGACCAGCCAGTGCACCTCATGGAGTGAATAAGCATGGTGGACAGCCCATGACTTTCTTGAGATGCATCTTTCTTACTGTCTTAAAGGACACTGGCCTTGAAGATGCGGATGATCTAGCAAATGTCATGGGTGATAAGGCTGTAAGAGTGTAAGGGAGTTGTGGAGGCGCACTTTTGTCAACAAGCCGGCACAGCATTCTTAATACATAATAGGGCCTATACTGCTATACTGCTATATAATATATATAATGCAGCTGCATCAAGGACTACTATACTACAGGACTGGCACACCCCTTCATCCGACTTCGCTAGCGAAGTCCATTGGTTTGGTATTGCTTTATACTGTTATAGACATTGTTATCAAAGGATTTGTATGAAATTTAGTACACAATCGTAATTATTAATAACATAATAAATTTTGGTGTCAAGAAATAAAGGACGAGCGTAGCGAGGCTTGTAACAAAGGGGATGACGAGTTTTGTGTACTTTTTGTGTACTTATTTATTACGATAGCCGACCCAATATTCCCCACCCCAGAGTGAAAACACATCAATGACCCCGATACGGGCTCTTCATTAATTAAAAAATCTTCAATCAAATTATTGATTATTATTATTAATAAAAAAAAGATATTGAAATTATTAATTAATAAATTGATTAAGTATCAATCCCGAATATTAAACATAAACCGGAAAATTAAACGAGTGACTCCCCTGTAGACTCCTTTATATATCTCAGTTTTTATGAGTCTCTCCGGGCGCGGACTCAACGTGTGACCCCCTGTTGAGAAATATCTCAGTTTTTATGAGTCTTTCCGGGCGCGGACTCAACCTCAAAGTGTGACCCCCCTGTAGAGAAATATCTCAGTTCACAGTTTGACGTGATACGAAACGATATCATATTTCGGCCTGGTATACAATAATATTTATTTATTTTGTCCACTTCCCGTTATTCGGAGGAATTTAATTTACTAATTTAGTTTGTGCGGCTGTATCGCCAGAATGCGAGTCGCGCCGTTTTTGCCTATCCGTTTCTTCCATAGATCGCTTTTGTACTCCATTAAGAAGGGTGTTTGCTAGGATACGGCAAGCAGCTATTGGTGGCAGTGGGGAGATACCGTAATAGACCGCAATCATGTGCACTACTTGAGTTAGTTGTTTGTAACACCGTATAGTTCCATTAGGTAAAGCATCCACCCACGCAGCCGACACCATGGTCCATCATAAGAGGTGATGAGGCATAAGGAGCAAGTTGTAATCCACCACGAGTTAGGGCTTGGGTAAATAAATATATTATCCTCCTCTAAAATATCACCTGTGATGTCTAACTCTGGGATTACCTTTACCAGGGCAGGAATCCGGCAACGTAAGTTGCTTCTTTGACAAAAGTGAAACCTGTATATTCGTCGTTATGGAATAAGAAAAGCAATAGGCTACTTGGAACTCCGATCGCTTCACAAAAATGTCAGTATTGCGACCGTATCCTGCAATTCCCTTTAGTCACGTAGAAACAACGGGTTCAGTCAGCTGCAAAAAGCCCCCAATTAAATCGCGCTCAATGAGCAACTGAAGTTGGCGTTCCGCAATGGGAGGGAGTTCTCGTGGAGTGGGGGGTCGCGGTGGAACACACGATAAGGGAACTAGAATGGAGGTCTTGTTGGTCGCAACTCGCAAGGAACCGCCAGGGACTTTCTTGTGCGGAATTCCCGCGGCTGCGCGGGACACTCTGGCCAATGTCAGAATGTTGAATACAAATGACGGCAGTTGGCAGTGCTTCCATAACTTAAACGGAGAGCCGTCATCTGCCTGCACTGCGTCGTGGTAGCCAGGTAGCGCGGCGATCCACTGATCTCGTTCGGCACCGACAGGAGGAATTTTCACTGTGCAAACGTTCAGTAAACTGCAGAACTGTCTAGCTGTCTGTTTGTAGGTTAAGTATACTGGTATAATAAATCATTCTACGGTAGCAGTACAGCTTACAGCAGTACTGCAGTATGAAATAAATGGACTTCGCTAGCGAAGTCGGATCAGGCAGTATGCCAGTCCTGTAGTATAGTAGTCCTTGAGCTGCATTGAATCATGCCGATTGTAGTAGTAGTATGTGGTGAGGTTATAGGGCTCCTACAATTGGTAAAGTCAAAAGTGGCCGTTTATTGTTTTAGTTAGAAAAGCCTGCCTCTGTAACCTGTTCCTTTCCTCAATTGGTTTATGATTATGACGTGTGATACTTGTTACTTCTGTACTTATTATGTGGAGACCCCAATGCGTTAATCAGTTACTAATCCCATTTCATTATCCTGTTATCCAGCTGTTTTATAATACCCTTCCTGTTGTATGGAAAAATTAGAAGAGATGGTGGTAGCATCAACTTGTAGTATTTCTTTCTGATAGGGCTCCCATAGCCTTAGACGAAATCGTAGCTTGTACTGTAGTTAGCCTTAGCAGCAGCTGCAGTTGGCAAACCTGGCATTGCTACCAGTATCCACCAAATATAATTTGTAATTAAATATTTGTTGGAGCATAATCTAATCTAGTCCTAAAGACACTATAAAGTCATGGGTACATAAGGCTGTAAGGTTAGACATAACATGAATGTAAATTGTGAACTAAACAATATCTGAATATGCTAAAAGTAAAGTACAAAGTACCTAGAATGCTAGAATGTACCATTACATTCTAAGTACAGTACAGTCAGTACACTGAAGATACATACAGAGCTGCAAAGGTAACTTTCCATAACTTAACAGCTGTCTGGCTGTCTCTCATCTGTCATGCTTCATGTACCTTTAAGTTCGATTCTCAATGTCACGTCCAAAATTGGACTTAAAGTCCAATATTGGACTTTTGTAAAAATTCAAAGCCTTATAAAAAAAGTTCCCCCTGGTGAATTTCAGGTCCCCCTGTTCAAAACTCTTATTTTTTGATATATTTTCGATTAAAGAAAAAAAATCCCGCCCGATCCTATTACCCAAGGCCCTGGAACAATTGGCTGATTTGAAGTCCAATATTGGACTCGCAGAAGTCCAATTTTGGACTTGAACTGGAGTCGAAGTCCAATTTTGGACTCAAGTCCAATTTTTGACTTCTCACCGACTGTCATAAGAACAATTTTACATTCCTATTTTACAAGTTTGAGCGTTTTAAGCTTATCTTTACGTCTGTCTGTCTGTACGTTGAATCTAGGCTTACATAATAAATGTAATTTTTGCAACATCAAAATTGTTAATATTAAAAAATATTTTTTTAATCCACTACTATGGTGGCCCATCTCAAAAAAACGAATATTGAAATAGGTACCAGTCTGCCAATAATACTTTGTATAGGCCTACCTAACAATTAGGCTTAAACATACAGTTGGCTTATAATTAAGTCATACTTATAATACATTGTTACTTTCTGACTTTACCTGTTTACTAACGTAACATCGGCATAGCATAGACCTAATAACAATACAACAATAGAGTACTGTAGTTAAAATAAATAGACAAATTCAGCTCCGGTTGCCGGTATTACAGTATTATGGTGAAGTGATTTGACTGTTTGAAGAATTGGAAATGAGAAACTAATGCGAGCGCAGCGAGCGAAATTTTTTTGTGTATTTTCGTGATTTCAATTAATTTGTGGTGCGCATCAGAGGCAGAGCTGCGCGCTGAGGCGCAACGCGCACCTGTTTCACACCCGAACGCGCACCTGTCTCACCCAAACGCGCAACGCGCATCTGGTTTGCGGTCATTCGCGCAGGTACGCGTCCGAGTTTTGCAGCATGAATTCCAACCTGGAGTACCGGTATGTATTTTAATTATAATCAAGGACTACTGAAGCAAGGACTGGTACACGGTAAATTCAGACTTCGCTAGCGAAGGCCATGTTGTTTTAGGTTAGTACCGATAAGCAGTTGAAGTTGAACTGATAAACATCTGGCTGCCTGGGGTAAAAAATTATGAGGATTTTTTTTTGGTGCCGTAATACAGGCTGACAGGAAACATGCATATATTTCCCTATACTGCTATACGGAAATTTTCTGACGAATATCTCTCACTCACAATGACATCAGAAATTTCCCGATAGGGAAATATTGCAAAATTTCATAACAATTCAGGTGGTTTGATGATAACTGATATGACTGCAAACTGCACTGTGAGCTGAAATTCCAACGTCTTTGTTGTTGTGTTTTATATGCCTCTACTACCAGACTACTCTACTACCAACTACAGCTGTACAGTCTGACAGTGCTACATACTGACATATATCTGTATATATTATATTATTTATGATATCGCGGAGACATCACAGTCATAGCAGCGATTGAACAATAAAATCATCGATTTAAAATTACAAGTAAAAACTCACATAAAATATACACAACGTCCATTCAATATACATACCGTACATGCGGTACATATCAGCATATATCAGTATATCATGTAGAATATCTATAGCATAGATTTGATAACCACTTTCCTTGGGATATGTATACGTTCGTCGTTCATACTATAGAATAATATGTATTTTGCATTGGTGCATTATTGTTTCTGTCTGTTTGTATTATTATATTATATATATTATAGTTATATTAGGCCTATACATACAGTCTGACAGTTATATTTATTCTGTATTCACAGCCATTACCATAGTATTGTATTACAGTATTATTATATTTCAATTTAAGTGTGTCAGTACCGTACCTGTGGCAACGCCAAAGGTTGGTAAGATAAAAGGTAGGCATAACTTGTGGACTGTATAATATAATTCGAAGAGTGT